>CAUYTI010120934.1:0-171386 GCA_963575145.1 Galago senegalensis | reverse complement strand
AGCAACCTCCAACTCCTGGGCTCAAGCAAGTCTCCTGCCTCAGCCTCCCAAGCAGCTGGGACCACAGGCGCCCGCCACAACGCCCGGCTATTTTTTGGTTGCAGCCATCATTGTTTTTTGGTGGGCCTGGGCTGGATTCGAACCCGCCACCTTAGGTGTATGTGGCTGGCACCTTAGCCAGTTGAGCCACAGGTGCTGAGCCGATGATAGTATTTTTTAACCCAAAAGTTGCAATGTAAATTATAATAAAAGATATTGCTTATGTCATTAAAATAGGAATGTTCACCTCCCAGAATATGCGACTTTGGTATTTTCAGGCATTTTCTATCACGTTAAGACTGGGGGGGCAGGTACCCTGCACTGCCAACTGCTTTCCCTAGATTTCTCACCACAGAGCATACAGCAGGGAGAGACAGAGATGCCTTATCACTGCAGCTGAAATCCTGTATGGCCTCATGAGAACAATAACTGTGAAAATAAGCTAGCAGCAAGTACACATCTAGCTCCCTGGGGTCATTCCTCAAAGCCTACTGACAGACGAGTTTACAGGATCTGACACCAGCACCTTTGGCAGTGGGAAGTACGCTGTAACTTACAAGGATGGGCCAAAAGGGCGGGTCAGGAAAGGCTTGATGTGGTTTATCTCATAAGAGAAACAGAGGAGAGTTAATGATCTCACCCTTAGCTGAGAGGCTTTGCAGTGCCTTGGCAAATAGATATGGGCCTTGGGGCTTAACTTGCAGAAAGCTCATGTCAACAAAGGGAAACTCTGTGACCACCCGTGTACTTTGGCTGTGATGGTGTGTACACAACAAGTGCATACAGAGGCCTGGGAAAGCACAGAGAAACAGAAGTCAGGGAGGTAAAGCAGAGGAGGCCAACTTTTCTCCTGGTACCCGTGAGGGTCCCTTAGCAACAGAGCTCACATGGCCAGGCCTACCCACCCCGGTGTGAACTCTAAAGTCTATGGTGAAACAAAAAAAAGATAGCTTCCAGCACGTACATGCTATAGAGGGACCCTGAGCCAGAGTTGAGCTGGATGGGTGGTCTAAGGTAAAACATGGAAAAAGAAGTACAATTAAGGCTAGGTTCCCAGGAGGGGTGAAGGTCACCTTGGAGGTAAAACTGTGAATGGAAGATGTGCATTGAGCTTGGAGGCAGAGAGGTCCCAGAAGGGCTGATGGTTTCCAATTGATGTGAAAGTAAAAGGTGCTTCTGACACTAGTGCCTGCTGATGTTGGGGTTGTTTGTTTGGCAAAGAGAGGGGTAGAGGACAGGAACAGAGGTTTAAAGCAGGTGTGCAGGCAACATCCAATCAAAAGCCAAAATTCCTGATCCAGCACATTCTCAGTATTATTAAAAATGGCTTCACCTGGGCAGCAACTTAATACCGCAAGGACTAGAAATGTAATTTCTCCATTACCATTCACTTTGGCTGTGCTTTGAAGAAGCGGAAAGGGAATCTTTTTTTTATTTTATGTGCAAAAACAGACTTGCACAGCCATGATCACTTCAATCTCATCTTGTTCTTGGTTTTGTAGCTCTTGGCTTTTGACAGGTGCACAGATTACATTACTTTTGGATAAGCCGATAGTAATAATGCCATTCATTTGTAGAGTGCTTTGCAGAGGATAAAGTGTTCTCACTTCCATGACCTCATTTTCTCCTAATAAGTCTGAGAGCTATTATTATCACCCCAATTTAACAGATGAGGCTTATTTTATGGATGGGGTCACAGAACCAACAAAGAATAAATCCAGGACGAGTATCCATTACTTCATTCCTATTACAGCAAGGGAAATGTATTGTCTTCTGAATTTCAGGTTGAAACAGTCTCCATTACTATATTTTGGCTTGCTCTTGTGTTATTTATTTTAGTTCAGTTGTCTTTTTTCCCTCTTTTTTACTGTACTTCAAAAACCATGTGTGTGAGTATATGGAAAAGGAACCTAAATGTTATGATTTTATACTGAGGGCGCACTATCAAAACTTTCATCCTGCAGCTCCTCAAGCCTGTTTCCTATGGAATTGAAATCTTCTTAGACTCAAGTGGCCTTTCAGAGCCTATTATCTGTGAAAGCATTTGGTTAATATGTAATTCACTAGTCAAAGTATTGTCTTATACCAACTGGTTACCTGAAGCTCTGATAGAATCTCACACTGGTTTGGTTTCATAGTTTTCTGATTTTAGTTCCTGTACTTTTAATATTATTTTTCACCAAAAATGGCTTCCTTTGATTGTGTTTCTTGGGGTGTGGCACACCCTTAAGGTGTGCGGCCAGCCCAGGGGCCTGAGCCATCGGTGAGGCCCTGCTTTGGCCTAGACAGGATGTGCATTTTGTCCTCTTGGCAGTTCAGGTACACATGTGGGATACCGTGGTCGAAGGCCAGAGAAAAGGCAATGACCTCACTGCACTTATCCCAGTGCCATATCTGTGAGCTGAGAAAATAATTTGAACCATATCTCAAGTTAAGTAATTTCATTTTTAAAAATTAAATATATGCTTTTGGGCTTGATATCAGAGAAGAGAGGACAGAGATGTTCCTGGAACTAACAATGGAAAAAGTTATTTCTACCTTTTATTATTAGGCGTCAATAGAAATGTACGTCGGATTTAACTCATTATCCTCAGTGCTCTTCCTGTGGTGGCAATGAGATTCAGAAGTTTGGCTTAGATCTCTGTTTGTAGTGAGAACATTTTTCAGATAGAGACGTTATCATTGGAATCTGGCACATCTGAAGCCCAGGCACAAACTATGAAGTGTTCAGTCTTTGCTGGACTACTGCATACAAATAAATAGCTCTGATTTGATTGGAGGAACACATTGCAAAGATCCCTTGCTCCTGAATAGTAAACCTCTTCTTTGTGAAATCAGCACAAAGGAAGGCCATGTTTTCAATAGGAAGGCCGAATTTTTAAATTTACTTTAAGGTGGGGCTTGTCCGAAGCACAGTGGCTCACACATGTAATCCTAGCACTTGGGAGGCCAAAGTGGATGGATTGCTTGAGCTCACAGGTTCAAGACCAGCCTGAGCCAGAGCGAGACCCCATCTCTAAAAAATAGGCCAACATTGTGGTGGGCGCCTGTAGTCCCAGCTACTTGGGAGGCTGAGGCAGGAGGATCACTTAAACCCAAGAGTTTGAAGCTAAGATGCCACAGCACTCTACCAAGGGTGGCCAAGTGAGACTCTGTCTCAAAAAAAAAAAAAAAAATGGTGGGGCTTGTCTGGAGAACACTAGCCAGTTGACATTTTTGAAGAAATCTGTCTACCTGTTTGTTTCACAGGCCCTGAGCAGAGACCCAGGACCTAAAAGATTGAGATATATCTTGGGAACATTATTTGGTGGAAGTTTTGAAGTCAGTCATTCTTTGGAGGCAAGAGCAGACTAAGTTCTGAGAATAAAGTAAGAATCCTGGAAATAGGCATGGACAGGAGGGGACTGGAAAATGGTGGATGATGGAATGTTGCCAATGAGAGTGAAGATTGGGGTTGACAATAGGGCCTTTTATCTTGGGTATCATGTGTGTGCTGTGTCTGAGGTGGGATATGACATCGTGTTTATCTTGATGGTAGCTGGCAACACAGGTCCTAAATTCTGGAGAGAGGGATATGCCAGTTGGATGTCACAGGCACACAGACAGTAACTGTAGTTCCTCGGATTAATTGTGAGTCACAGTCACACTTGTGGAGTGAGCAAGGGAAGAGATGTCAGAGACAAAGCAGCTCCATGGGTGGGAAGACCGTCAGAAAGGCAGACAAGAAGGAGAAAGTCGCGTGCAATGCCCAGTGCTGCGGAGGATTTCAATAAAATAATGTCTGAGGAGGATTTCAATAAACAATGTCTGAAAAATAATTTCAAATTATTGAATTTGAAAATCAGTGAGGACTTGGTGTTTCAACCAGAGAAGTTTCAGGAGAGATTTGAAGGTAGAATCCACAATGTGATGGTAGCTGAAGAAGTGGAGAATAAAGCTCAGGATGTTGAGGCTTGAATTCTTGCTTTCCTCTAGTAACTGTGACCTTGAATGACTTACTCATCCCTTTGTACTTCAAATTTCACATCTGGAAAATGGTAGTAGGTAATGGTTGTGTGGATTAAATGTGGTAACTTATGTCACCCGCCAAGCTCAGGCGGTCGGGCATGAGACTCTTAAATGTGTTAACTTAATGTAAAACGATTAAAATTGTGCTTGGCCTGTGGTAAGTGCTATCCATAAAAGTTTTAGAAGTTATCATTATAATGCTTTAGAGAAGCTCATCTGAGAAGAAAAGTTGAAAGCCACTATGTGAGTTAGTTTTCTATTATGGCATAAGTGACCATAAACTTTGAGGCTTAAAATAGCAGACACTTATCATCCTGGGTCCCGGAGGTCAGGAACCTGGGGAGAGCTTGTTTCCCATGAGCGTGCATCGAGATGCTGGCTGGGCTGCATTCCTTTATGGAGACTCTGAGGAAGACTCTGGTTCTAAGCATACTCGGGTTGTTATTAGAATTGGGTTCTTCTGGTGTCAGGCGCTGCTCTCAGTTCCTACAAGTTGCCCATATTCTTTGTCATGGGGTCTTTTCCATCTCCAGAGCAGCAATAGAGAATGTCCCAGGTATTAGCTGTCTCATGTCAAATCTTGTTTCCCAAGAAGAGCTCCATTCCTTTTAAGGTTCACTTGACTGGGTCAGGCCCACTGAGGATAATCTCCCTTTCAATGGTCAGCTGCTATGTAGGCTATAAACTGATGGTGGGAGTGATATTCTCCTAATGTCACAGGTTCCTCCCATGCTCAGAAGGGCCATTAGGGGCCTTCTTGGAATCCCATCGTGGTGCATAGGGTTCAGTTTTGTGTGGGTTTGATCAGTATTAATATATATGTGGGAAGAGGAAGGATAACTAGGGGAGAAAGAGAGTAAAGATATTAAAAGGAAAAAAAAGATTTTTTTTCCTGAAATAATAGCATAATATCTTTTTTAAAAAAGTGGTTATACATGGGGATGAGGACAGAGCTAAATGGGTAACACTGGGAATCTCTAAGGCAGCAGCAAATGGGGTTAGAATCCATGCAACCGTATCACTTGATGTTCAGCAGTCTCAAAACCTGTGACATAGAAAAATAGCCAATTATTTCTAGTATCTGCAGGGCTCAGCTGATTTTGGCTGGATTCACACAGGCATCTGTGGTTCAGCTGACCTATGTCTCAGAGCAGTCCCTTGGTTCTCCTCTTCTCTTGGTATCAGTAGGCGAAGTTCTCACAACTTCTCTCGTAGTGATGGCAGAAGCTCAGGAGAACAAAGGAATACACAGGATTTCCTGAAGCTGAGGCACCACTACTGCCACATCTGCCTTATTCTATTGCCCCAAATTATTTACATGTCCAATTCAGTATCACAATCCAAGTGCACTACAAGGATATGGCAGGCAGTAAAGAACTGAAGTTATTAATATAATCTACCTGAAAAGTTTGGAGACAGAAATGTGAGAATAGAATGAAATTTACCCCTAATGGCATCTAAGTTTTTGCTAATGTGAGACTATAAAAATTAATTTTATTAATTTGAACATTAGGAAAAAAGGAGTATAGAAAAAAATCTGAATGTTCAGAGAAAACACTAGGTTCATTGATTAAAGGAAGTATAGAGGATATTTCTGGTAAAATTAAAAAGGTAAGGGTTGCTCAGCACCTGTAGTATAGTTGTTATGGTACCAGCCACATACACAGAGGCTGGCGGGTTCAAACCTGGCCCAGGCCAGCTAAGCAGCAGTGACAACTACAACAGAAAAATAGCCAGGTGTTGTGGCGCCCAGTAATCTCAGCTACTTGGGAGGCTGAGGCAAGAGAATTGCTTAAGTCCAAGAGTTTGAGGTTGCTGTGAGCTGTGATACCATGGCCCTCTACTGAGGGTGACATAGTGAGACTCTGTCTCAAGAAAACAAACAAACAAAAAAATGGCGAGTACAAAACAGGGAGCTATTTAATGTTAAGATAAGGTATTGCATAGCTTTCTTGCAGACCCATTTTTTACTTTTTACTTTATGTCTCAGGAAACTGCCCTGTGAGGAATGTTCTTTCTTGGTCTCTGGGTTCCAGTTAGGTTCAGCCAACATGGAGGACTGGGGGTGACTGCCATCTGGAAGGTGAGTGAGGTCTGGACTTTCTTCTCTGGACTTCTTCCCTGCACATTGGTTGAGCCCCTCCACCTGCTACTCTCCATTTGCTAACCACTCTAGGTTCTGGCAATTTCTCCTTTCTCTTATCTCTTCTGGATCAGAAGTAGAGAGACTCTCTGTTATCACTCACCTCAAGATCCGACAATACACTTGACTTCCTTAAGTCAAAGAAGAGTTGCCCACATTTAGTAAACTTTTACTAAACTCTCTCCCATGATCCAGTGTGAGTATGTCCTCTGCTTCCTGCTGAGATTCTGACTAATTCAGTTGAGACTAGAGCTCAACTTCATTTAGCAGGCAATGAGAAACAAAATCATGTTAGGAGAGGGCTATGAACTGAACTGTGCTGTGGAAAGATTAATATGGGAGCCAGATATAGGGTGCATTGGAGGAGGCAGGAAACTACACAGGAGACTTGCAGCTTTCCTGGAAAGGGTGTGAAGGCTGTGGAAATGGAAGGGAGGAATGGGTGTAAGGGCAATCATGGGTGCAGAGTGGATACCCTTGGATGGCATTTAGTAAGCAGTTAGATGGTTGGAATAAAAAAAGCATGATATTTCCAAAATTTCCAGCCTTGGGAACTAGGAAATTAGTAATACCATTACTAATCCCTAGAAGAACTAGTGATCGCAAGAGAATAAGATGTTCTGGTTTTGACATTTGGAATTTTCCATGTGATGTTAAGTGTCCTGTATATAATTGGAAATGTTAAGCTTGGGAGACAGATCAGGGCTGGGAGTAATTTGGAAATTGTGCACACAGATTCAACAAGTGGAGTCATTAAAGTAAATAAGATTGCTCAGAACCAGAATATACAAAGATAAGAAAACTATAATGACATGAAGGAATGAGAAGATCAAGACAAGACAGAAGTAAAAGAGTAATCACATTTAGATTGAGAAATAAGAGAGCTTAGTGTTTTAGACATTTTCAAAAAGGAGGGCATTGGTAACTATTTAGCACCGTGTCACTTTAGGACAGTTGCAGTGGAAGCCCGGGCACAGTGGGTTGAGGCGTCATGGAGGTAAGTAAGCAGAACAGCAAGGGCAAACTATTCTTTCAGGACACGTGATTGCTAAGCAGGATAGTAGGGTTTTTTGCTGCACATTTTTTAGGCTTTATGGCCTATTGAGTCTGTGTCATGACTACTCAGCTCTGCCATTGTTGTGTGAATCTAGAAACAATATGTAAACAGATGGCCATGGCTCTGTTCCAATAAAACTTTATTAACAAAAGTGGATGGAGCTGGGATTTAGACTGCTGTCACAGTTGCTGACCTCTGAATGAAAGTTAAGAAGAAAGTTCAGTAAATGGAAAAGAAAGTTCAATAGTTGTGAAGATAAGTCAGGTCAGGGAAGGGTTTTATTGTTTATGAGGAGCAGAAACAAAGCTGAAATGCTGGGGGAAGAGCTGATAGGATGATAAAATTGAGGCAATGGGAATAAGTGATACAGCAAGATGCATGAAGAGGAAAGAGGACAGGAACGGAGGGCAGAAAATGTGTGGTCTGTGTGGTCTCAAGAGTGAGGAAAAGAGCACATGTAGATTATTATTTTTTTCAGTTTGATGATTATTTCAGCTTTCCTTTTGCAAACTTTTTTTTTTTTTTTCCAGTTTTTGGCCAGGGCTGAGTTTGAACTGTCACCTCCAGCGGCATATAGGGCCACGCCCTACTCCTTTGAACTACAGGCACCACCCTTTCAAACTTTTTTAAAAAGAAACTATATTTTTATGGTTTGGGATGAGATTTTTTGTTTATTATTTTTTGTTTGTTTTTGTTTTATTTCAGGGCTAAGTATCCTGGTATGGGTTTTGTATTGTGTCATGAGGAGCATGGGTCTGGTGTACTTGTTCCTTTTTTTTTTGAGACAGAGTCTCACTATGTTACCCTCAGGAGAGTGCCATGGTGTCATGGCTCACAGCAACCTCAAACTCTTGGGTTAAGCGATTCTCCTGCTTCAGTCCCCCAGGTAGCTGGGACTACAGGCCTCTGCCACAATAGCCTCTGCCCAGCTATTTTTTGTTGCATTTGTCATTGTTGTTTAGCTGGCCCCGGGCTAAACACTTGCCAACCTGGAACTTAGCATACCTGTAACCACTGTGCTATAGGCACTGTGCCTGGTGTACTTGTTCTTAGAAAAAACTCGTAAGTGCAAACATTTTCTTATTTTGTTCTTAGATTCTGTTATCATTTAATTTCTTTTCACGGAAAGTTTTTTTGACCCCATTTCTTTGTGACATGCTTTCACACTCAGAGACGGGTGAAGTACAGAAAGCCGGGGAAGCAACAGCAATCTGTGTCCACAAACTTATAATTTATAATATTTCCTGCATATTACTGCTGTTCAATTTCTTTATTTGTCCACGTCTGGCACAGATTTATATTATGCAATCCATGAATATATTCCTGTATAAAAAAACTCTAGGTCAGTGGAATTGTTTGCAGATAAAATTCTTTAGTTAATCCATTTTATTTCACCTGTTTTGAAAGTTTTTTCAGCTTAGGCTTTCCCTAAATAGAGCCATGCCTGTCTTTTTGTTTGTTTACTCCTCCCACCATCAGTTACCTTTCTTGGGGTGGCATCTGAGTAGAAAGGAAGATTGAAGAGATAAAATAATGAATGAGCCTGGCGTCGCCTGTGGCTCAGTAGATAGGGCACTGGTGCCCTGTGCCTCAGTAGATAGGGCACATACACTGAGGCTGGCGGGTTCGAACCCCGCCCAGGCCAGCTGAAAACAACAATGACAACTGCAACTGGAAAATCACCTGGCGTTGTGGTAGGTGCTTATAGTCCCAGCTACTTGGGAGGCTGAGGAAAGAGAATCATTTGAGCTCAAGAGTTGGAGGTTGCTGTGAGCTGTGATGCCAAGGGCGACAGCTTGAGACTCTGTCTCCAAGAAAAAAAAAAAAAAAGGAATGAGATCTTTCAGTTTTTGCTTAAGGATAATTTTCATCCCTGAATTGCAGAGGACTAGTTACTTTGGGGACTTTGGGATATTAGCGTGGAACTTTTATTCATCACAGATCTACAGAATACTACTTAGATCAGTGAATTCTAGATTTTGTTTTTTTGACTTTCCATCCTCCGGGGACAAACTGATAGCAATTTCAAGGAGAGAAGAATCAACAGAGAACTGGTGCTAATGGTCCTGTCATTTCTGTGCCCAGCAGACTCAGTAAGAGGAAGCTACCCTCTTGGGTTGCTGGCTGGCCAAGACAATTAAACTGACATAAAACAGATTAAGAGGAGAAAAACATATGGGTATTTATGTGGACGTGAGAGCCCTCAGAGGAAAATGAAGACCCAAAGAAGCAGCCAGCTGGAGTCTCGTACAGTACTCACATATGAAGTTGAACAAAGCAGTAAGTTGTGAAGATCTGACATGTAAAAGGGTTTGGGCTCGGGTGGCTACTCGCCAGGAAGGCAAGGATGAGTTTGGCATGGTTTGTTTGTACAGGTTTCCCTTGACTTTGACTTCCTGTCCTTGGGGATAAGAACGATATTTTCTTTCTGGTATAGAGAGGGCACCTTCCAATTGAGACTTTTATTTACTGCTTTCAGGAAGAAGAAAAATTCAGGGTGTCCTTTTGTATTTGCTGTTTTTCAAGCATTTTATACTCAAAAGCGTCAACATGCCAGAGTGGCAAATTCGGGGCTGGTGTGTTCTGAACTTCTTCAGTCGCTAACATACAAGCTTGTTTGACTGAAATGCGGTTTTACTTGTACCTCTGGCTTTCTTCTGTGAAGATATTTCTTTTCCAGAGATCACATCATTATGACAAGTTGAAGTTTAAGCTCGGATTTAGAAACATGATACCCTTCGTCAGTTTATACGGTGTCTGACAGGAGACCTGGCCTCCACGTGTTGGGATAACCTTCCTCCCCCAGGGTACATGAAATCCAACTTAGGGTAGAAACAAGGAAGCATTAATCTATTGAAATCCTAAACAATCTAAAAGTCAAAACAAAGTAGATAAGGTATTTTGGGTTGGAGTGCATGTCCCTTCCCCGTGTGACATAATGTAATGTGGTATGTTGAGATTAATTCAGGTTTATGTGCCTGGTTAGATCTGGCAAGACTTACTTTAATATGAAATTTAAAAAATATATCTTCTGATCCAAATATGTGTAGATAATATATAGCTATCTGTGCCAAAGCCTTTTGCAGATTGTTTTAAAGAGAGTTTCAAAAGTGTATTTAGCTCTCCAATGAGAGGTGATTTAGAACAACAAAAAGCTGTTTGTTATAAAATCTCCTTCATGTTCGCACTGGGATCTTGAGTAGGAGCCACTTTGGGCCTCTATTTAAGTGTCAGCAGGATAAATGATTTCTTCCCTACGTACCTGTGGTGTAAAAAGGTCAAAACGTGATAAAGTATTTTATAAACTGTGAAGTTTTATATACTCATTTATTCCTTATTATTTACAGAGCATCTATAAGCCCTATGCTAAGATTAATGGGCTCAGTATAAACAAAGATAAGTAGTATAGTATCTGTCCTTTTAAGAATTTATGATCTTAGGCGATCAGTGTGTAGGAAAGATATATAAACAAACAAACACATCCTATGGTAAATGTGTGTGAAAGTGCACAGTAGAGGTTTTGAGTAGTCACTTCAATTGAAGTGGGTAGGCAAGAATTTCTAGAAGGTCATCTGATTAAGCATCTCCAGACAGAGTTAGGGTGAGGATGACAGGGATTCTTTTAGGCCCTTAATAACAAAGGTGCATATGTGTGAAATTGCATAGCGTGTTAGAAGAACTAAGAAAATATATACGTGGGTTTTCTGTTCTTGACTGATCTATATCAGAGGTATTAATAGATGTAATGATAATATTACTCAACTATCAATAAAACTGAAGGGTGATGAATTCTTTATGAGAGCACAGAGAATTTATTTCATTTTATAGCTTTCTCTGGATGTATTTTATTTAGAGTAAGACTCTGTTTCCCCCCCCAAACTATCTCTATAGTCTTGGTAGAGTGCTATGGTGTCACAGCTCACAGCAACCTCAAACTCTTGGGCTTAAGAGATTCTATTGCCTCAGCTTCCCAGGTAGCTGGGACTATAGGTGCCCATCACAATGCCCAGCTATTGTGTTGTTGTTGTTGTTGTTACTCTTGTCATCATTGTTTAGCAGGCCCTGGGTGGGTTTGAACCCACTAGCCTTGGTGCATGTGGTCAGTGCCCTAACCACTGAATTATGGGTGCTGAGCCCTTTGGATGTATTTTAAATGGCAACCAATTGTGTAAAGAGTGAAATTTGAAATAGATTTCATGGTGTAGTAAGAAGTTATGGGTGAGGGGAAGGGGTCTCTTAAGAATGCTAAGTGTTTAAAAGGAATCATTTGTGGTGTTCATATGGGAGAGAATATGAACATGTATTTAGAAAAAATTTAAAGTGATTTTTTTTTGACACTCACAAGTAGATATAAGAAGAAAAGAAGAATTTTGGAGTTTTCAGAAAAAAATATTTAAGTCACTAAAAATAAATGTAAACTCTTGTGATGAAGACTTTCCCCCACTCTGCAGCTGCATATGGTGACTTTCATGAAATAGTCCAAGTAGAATGTCTTTATTTGGTCTGTGAAGAAATGGCTTAGGGACAGGTGTTCAGTTGCATCACGCATGTCACAGGTGGCAGACATTTTTACTTAAAATCCCTTCCCATGTTGACTACTGGATTTCTCGTTCTGGTATTTTGTTTTCCAAGTCTCAGGAAATTCTATGCATTAAACTAGGGTTAGTTTCTCAAAAAACCAGGACCGTATTGTCTACCATTTGTGTTTCTGATATTCTTTTCCAAAAAAAAAAAAAATTTCACTTTAATTTGTCTCTGGGTTTTCAGAATTCTTCATCATCTCCATATGACCACATATTTACCTACTTATTCTTGTGTTCTATTACTGCTAGCCCTCCAAGCAATCCTTTCTGGTTCTTTCCCATGGCTTTCTACTTGTTTGGGTCACTTTGCCATGTGCCCACTTTTCATCTAACTGGGAACTTGGATCACTTGCAACTGAGTCACTGAGTTACTTCCTTTCCTTAAATATCATATTGAAAAGAACCATCATTGGAAAGATGAATTGAAAGGAGCATGCTATTTTTGAAGTGGGTAAGGTCAATCTTTCCCTTAGGACTTAAAGTCCTTCAAATTCTATTTTCTTATTTTGTTGACCTTTTGGGAGATAAAGATGGAGGAGATATAGCCTCAAAAATGAGGACTTTGGTAAGTGGTCATTATAGTCATTCTAATATTTTTATTAAGTTCCATTTCTACTTTTTCATTTCCAAATTAATTTTTAAAAAGTATTTTAGAATATTTAACCCATACATAAAAATTGTATCATTTTGATTATTTACCACATTGACATTCTTTATTTGTAAATTACAGAAATCTATTCAAGTTAAAGATTTTTGTTTTTTAATTAGGGAATCAGGCATGGACTTACTTGAGAGTGCTATCTTGGCCTTGTAGGGACAGACCCTTGCCTGGTGCTGCAGTGGTTGTTTCCTGTCTGCTCTGAAGTTGACCTGGACTCCATATCATTGACGTGCAGCCGGTTCCAGGCGACCAGGGAACAGGGAGCTGAGGAGCTGAGCCAGTGGCTTGGTGTGTACTGGTCTGCCGGGGGCAACGGGAGTTAATGTCCATCTTACACATGCCTCTGGCTTCTGGAAACGGTGGAGTGTTTACCTCTTGGCCTTATGGTGTACCAGGTGTTCAACACTTTTCTCAGGGAAAAGAAACATTGAGTACCCCTGGGTATCTGCTGAGGCACCAAGGCAGAAGGTGAGTGAAATGAGGCCACAGTTCAGTATGACCCACTGTGAGCCTGGCATGGGCTACTGCCCCTAAGTGATACCCACTCCTTCCCTGATGATTTATGGTCAAAAAATATCTCTCTCCCAGGAAGAGATGATGCTTTTCAAGGGGGCCCCAATGATGCCCTTAGGAGTGGCCAATATTACAGGGGTGGCCATGACCTTCACTGGGCATCTAAAGATGTTCTCCAGTAGGCTGCCAGTCTCAACTTCCAGTGAAATGCTTATGATGTCCCACATGGGGGCTCCAGCAATGCCTTATTCTGAACACTCAACAGCACCTTCTGACAGAGCCTTTTTAACACTGGAGCTGTTATTACATGTGATTAGCCCCATCCTCACTTTCCACTGAGGCCAAGGCTGTGCTCCCTTCTCTGGCTCTGATGTTGCCCTCCAGAGATCCCCATGACCATGGGATGTCTTCAGCTGAGTCCTAGTCATTGCTGGAATTAGAATCCTAGGACTCTTTTTTTTTTTTTTTTTTTTTGCAGTTTTTGGCTGGGGCTGGATTTGAACCCACCACCCACCACCTCTGGCATATGGAGCTAGCGCCTTACTCATTTGAGCCACAGACGCTACCCTCCTAGGACTCTTTTATGAGTCAGCTGAACTCCAGACAGGCCCCCTCCTGCTTGAGCAGTCCTTCCCTGCTCCTCAGAAAGCAGAACCAAATTCCAGGGCCCAGGAAAAGGCTCATAGAGGTGGATCCTCAGCTTCAAGGCCTTACTGCTACCAATATGAGAACTGTGGGAAAGCTTATACCAAGTGTTCCCACCACGTGAGTCACCAACATAAATATATATGAGGGCCTACAACTGCAGGTGGAAAGGTGGTGCTTGGCTTTCTTCATTCTGATGAGCTTGAACAACATGGGCAGACACACACCAGATACCAACCATGTAGATGTGATCAGTGCAGCTGACGGTTCATGAGATCTGACCATCTCAGGCAACACTGAAAGATTTATCACAGGTGCTGGGACCCTCATTTCCATAGGACCACAATGGAGACATGTGTGGTCCTCCCCCAGATCATGCCTGCCTCTGGACAACTCATCTTTTTGGTGGCTTGAGGAGGACACTGGATGGGGGCAGACGAGGACAACCCCTCCACTACCACCACCTACCCCAGGTACCTGAACCACCAAGCACCAGATTTTAAGGAGCCTATCCAGCCCTGCTCTCCCCTGAGGTTGAGGTTGACTACCTTGGCAGCCTAGAATCTTGTTTCTGGACTCAGCGGGCCATTTTACTGGCCAAAAAGCTAATACTGAGAAAAGGACTTGGCCAAGTTATCAAGTACAGATATGTCTGCTCCAGAGGTGGTCTCTCCTGGAAGAGATGGTGCCTTTTGTAGGTGTTTCCTGAATCCTGTTTGTGCCAAGCATGGCCAGGTGATGGCCACAGAAACATGAGTCAGTCAAGGGACCATCTTGGTCCAGGGGCTGAGAGGTCCCCCTAAGTGCAGTAGCCATAGGGGGAGGAGAAGTTGCCAAGAGGAGGATCAGAAAGGCTTTCTGGCAGAATAATCCCCCAAATGTTGAAATAAACAGAGCAGCTGAATGAAAAAGAAAGAAGATTTCAGGTGGAGGACACTGGATCTGGCAACTGCTCAGAGGAGAGCCAGCCTCAAGTTTCCATTCAATCAATACGTGTTTTTTGACCCCACCACTCAGAGACCTCCCAGGCTAAGGGGACCCATGGTGAGGAGCACAAAGATAGCTACAGGATGTGTCAGGGAAGACAGACTTCTCAGGAGGTGCCTGAGCCAGATCTGAAGGGCTCCTGGGGGTTAGCTACTCCTGTTTCTGGGACATGATCATACCCTGTGCTGGACACTAGGGGTTCAGGGGTGCACAAGGCACCCCACTTGTGTTGTGGAGCAGAGAATTCTGAATGCTCAGTGCTGCTAAGGAGAGGAGCCAGACCTGTGCAGATTTAAGCTTATTCTACATCTCTTGGGAGGCCCCACAGACTTGTCCGTGCCTGCCTCTGCCCCCCCACCCCTGCCCTGACACTGTCCTGCTTGGCCACCTGGGTCAGTGTCACTAGTGGCCTCAGCATACCAGAGGTAGACATCCAGGTGCCCTCAAGTCAGGCCCTGAGTGAAGGAAGAGGACAAAATTTAAAAAACAGGAGGGAGGGGTCTAGGCTCCTCAGAATCTCTCCAGGAGATGCCTGGAACCCAGGACTTGTCAGGAATGAGGTGATAGGAGGTGGCACTGGAGGGACAGGAGGAGATCTATGGGGCTGTTTCTTTTCCCCCTGGCTGGCTTATGGCAGGGCGAGTGGACCTGGTCCACCCTGGAGAACAGAAACTAAAGTTTCTGTGGGGCCTGGCCTTGCTCCCCAGAGCTTGGGTATAGCCCTTCTGTTGCACCCTCACTGGTGACCAGCCAGCCTGTGCATTAAAGATTTAAGCTGAAACCCCCTCCCCCCCAAAAAAAAACAGTGTCAGAAGAAGCTTGTTTGTGACCTATTCACAATTGAGGTATTGAGTACCCAGCACCTCTTTCCCTTCTGCGGAGGAGGCCATCTCAGGTTTGGTGGTCCAGAACTGGTCTCTGCCCCACCCCCACCCCCACCTGGGTCACATACTGCCCCAAGGCTGGGTCAGCAGACCAGATTGCTCATTGTTGGAAGGAAAGATGAAGGTCTTGTTGGCAACTTATCATTTTCACCAAGGAATGGACACAGAGAGGATTCATAGTGGACAAGGTGTGCAAGACACACTGTAAACAGTAGGCAAAACCAGCCCTTGCTCTTGTGGAAGTCCCAGTCTAGTAGAGCATCACCCTGACTAGAATGCCATGGCATTATAGCTCACAGCAACTTCAAACTTTTGGGCTCAAGTGGTCCTCTTATCTCAGCATCCCAAGAAGCTGGGATTACAGGTGCCTGCCACAGCACCAGCCTAGTTATTCTATTTTTAGTAGAAACTCGGTCTTGCTCTTGGTCAGGCTGATCTTGAATTCCTGAGCATAGGCAAACTACTTGCTTTGGCATCCTAGAATACTAGGGTTACATGAGTGAGTCACCACACCTGGCCCCTTTTCTCTTAACAAAGATTGTTATGGTGGGAAATTATTTTCCATTTTAGCCAGTGCCATCAGTCCAATCATCCTGGAATGATTTAAAACAAGGAAGTAAAGTCAATTTGATTTATTATAACTTTGATATGAATTCTAAGTCTGATCTCAGCAAACATAGCATACTATGGGAAAAAATAAATTGTCCAAAGATAGGACAGGTGAAATAAAAGAGCAGAAGCAAGAGAATAAGTTAATTTTTATTTTAACAAACTGGTCCAAAAAATATAAGAGTTTTCTATATATGTTGATTTTCTAAAATCCAGCTGAATTTGAGTTGACGATTTCAGCAAATTACATATACTTTCCACTGAATATATTAGAGATTTTCATTCTTGAAACAGACATTTTTGGAAAATATGTGATTTATATAAATATTCATGTATCATTTCTTTAGATATTATTTTATACTCAGCAAAAGTCAGTTGAAAAGACATTCTTCAGGAGCTTCCCATATATGTATTTTATTCTCTGTGTGTGGACCACTTTCATGTTGGTGTTTATTCGTTATTACATTGGCAATATTGTTTATTACAAAGTTATATTTGTTAAGTTGTTTGGGTACACTGTTATTGGTTTTAATTTCAAAATATTAATTAAGGGTTTACAGTATTTTTATTACATGGCTATTTTGCATAATGCTTAAGTCAGAGCTTTTGGGGTGCTTATCACCAAAGTGTTTGTTGTACCTAATAGATGAGTTGTTACGTAATATTCTCTTCCCCTCCTTGGTTTCTCATGTATGTTGTATTGCTTTGTTCTTTGCCTGCCCATCTATTAGCCTTCACTTATTAATGAAAATATATGGCATTTGGTTTTCCATTCTTGGGATTCCACACTTGGGATGATGGTCTCCAGTTTCTTCCACATTGCTGCAAATGATGTTATTTCACTCCTTTTTATGAATGTACACGGCATTTTCTTTATCTACTTATGAACTGAAGGGCATTAAGGTTGATTCCATATCTTTGCAATTGTGAATTGTGCTGTGATAAAGATTCAAAAAGTGCAATGGTTTTTTTGATAAAGTGACTTCATTTCCTTTGGGTAAGTATCCAGAAGTGGGATTGCTGGATCAAATAATAGCTCTACATTTGTTTCTTTGAAGATTCTCCACACTTTTTTTTCCATGGAGGCTATTCTAGTTTGTAGTTATACCAATAGTGTATAAACATTCCTTTCTCTCTGCAGCCACAAAACATTCATTGTTTTTCAACTTTTTAATAATGGCCATTGTGATAGGGTTAAGGTGATCTTGTAGTTTTGATTTGTATTTCCCTGACGATTAGTAATATTGAGCATTTTTCATATGTTTTTTAGCCATTTGTCGCTCTTCTTCTTTTTTTTATTAAATCATAGCTGTGTACATCAATACAATCATAGGGTACAATGTGCTGGTTTTATATACAATTTGAAATATTTTCATCAAACTGGTTTACATAGCCTTCATGGCATTTTCTTAGTTATTGTGTTAAGACATTTATATTTTACATTTAGTAAATTTCTCATGTACCCTTGTAAAATGCACTGTAGATGTGGCCCCACTGATTACTCTCACTCCACCCACCCACCCCTGTCCCCATCCCTCGCTCTCGCCATTACCCAAATTTTTGGGCTAAAATTGGGGTATAGCTTTCATATGAAAGCTATAAATCGGTTTCATAGTAGGGCTGAATACATTGGATACTTTTTCTTCCATTCTTGAGATACTTTGCTAAAAAGAATATGTTCCAACTCCATCCATGTAAACATGAAAGAGGTAAAGTCTCCATCTTTCTTTATGGCTGTATAATATTCCATGGTGTACATATACCACAATTTATTGATCTGTTCATGGGTCGATGGGCACTTGGGCTTCTTTCATGACTTAGCAATTATGAATTGGGCTGCAATAAACAATCTGATACAAATATCTTTGTTATACTATGATTTTTGGTCTTCTGGATATATACCTAGTAGAGGAATTGTAGGATGGAATGCCAGGTCTATTTTTAGATCCCTAAGTGTTCTCCAAACATCTTTCCAAAAGGAATGTATTAGTTTGCATTCCCACCAGCAGTGTAGAAGTGTTCCCTTTTCTCCACATCCACGCCAACATCTCTGGTTTTGGAATTTTGTGATATGGGCTAATCTTACTGGAGTTAGATGATATCTCAAAGTAGTTTTGATTTGCATTTCTCTGATGATTAAGGGTGATGAGCATTTTTTCATATCTCTGTAGGCTGTGTGCCTGTCTTCTTCAGAGAAGTTTCTCTTCAAGTCCCTTGCCCACCCTAAGATAAGATCACTTGTTCTTTTCTTGCTAATATGTTTTAGTTCTCTATGGATTCTGGTTATTAAACCTTTGTTGGAGACATAACCTGCAAATATCTTCTCCCATTCTGAGGGCTGTTTGCTTGCTTTACTGACTGTGTTCTTGGCTATGCAGAAGCTTTTTAGTTTGATCAGGTCCCAGTAATGTATTTTTGGCATTGCTTCAATTGCCCGAGGGGTCCGCCTCATAAAATATTTGCCCAGGCTGATTTCTTCAAATGTTTTCCCTATTCTTTTTTCTAGTATTTTTATAGTTTCACGTCTTAAGTTTAAATCTTTAATCCAGTGAAAATCTATCTTAGTTAATGTTGAAAGGTGTGGGCCCAGTTTCAATCTTCTGCAGGTCACCAGCCAGTTCACCCAGCACCATTTGTTAAATAGGGAATCTTTTCCTCACTCAATGTTTTTAATTGGCTTGTCAAAGATCAAATAATGGTAAGCAGCTGGGTTCATCTCTTGGTTCTCTATTCTGTTCCATATATCTACCTCTCTGTTTTTGTGCCAATACCATATTGTTTTGATCACTATGGATTCAGTATAGTCGGAGGTCTGGTAGTGTGATTCCTCCTGCTTTGTTTTTATTTCTGAGTAATGTCTTAGCTATTTGAGGTTTTTTCTGATTCCATGTAAAATGAAGTATTATTTTTTCAAGATCTTTAATGTATGACAATGGAACTTAAATAGAGATTATGTTAAAATTATATATTGCTTTAGGTAGTATGGACATTTTAACAATATTAATTTTTCCTAGCCATGAGCATGGTATGTTTTTCCATTTGTTAACATTTTCAGCTGTTTTTTTTTTTTTTTTTTTTTTTTTTTAGAGTTTCATAGTTCTCTTTATAAAGATCTTTCATGTTCTTTGTTAGGTAAACTCCCAAATATTTCACCTTCTTTGGCACTACTGTGAACGGGATAGAGTCCTTGACTGTTTTCTCAGCTTGACTATTGTGGTATATATAAAGGCTACTGACTTGTGAGTATTGATTTTGTAACCTGAGATGCCGCTGTATTCATTGATCACTTCTAAAAGTTTATTAGTAGAATCCCTGATGTTTTCCAGGTATACAATCATATCATCTGCGCAGAGTGAAAGTTTGATCTTTTCTGATCCTATATGGATACCCTTGATCGCCTTTTCTTCCCTAATTGCAATGGCTAAAACTTCTGTTACAATGTTAAAGAGCAATGGAGACAATGGGCAACCTTACCTGGTTCCTGATCTGAGAGGAAATGATTTTAATTTAACTCCATTCAATACGATATCGGCTGTGGGTTTGCTGTAGATGGCCTTTATCAATTTGAGAAATGTCCCTTCTATACCAATTTTCTTAATTTTTCTGATCATGGAGTGATGCTGGATATTATCAAAAGCTTTTTCTGCATGAATTGAGAGAATCATATGGTCTTTGCTTTTTAATTTGTTAATGTGATGAATTACATTTATAGATTTATGTATGTTGAATCATCCTTGAGATCCTGGTATAAAAACCACTTGGTCATGGTCTATAATTTGTTTGATGTGTTGCTGGATTCTGTTTGTTAGGATCTTGTTGAATATTTTCGCAGCAATATTCATTAATCACATCAGTCTGTAATTTTCTTTCTTTGTTGGGTCTTTTCCTAGTTTGGGAATCAAGGTGATATTTGCTTCATAGAATGTGTTGGGTAGTATTCCTTCTTTTTCTATATTTTGGAAAAGGTTAAGTAGTATAGGTGCCAGCTCCTCTTTAAAGGTTTGGTAGAGTTCTGACGTGAAGCCACCTGGTCCTGGGCTTTTCTTTTTAGGGAGATTTTGTATAGCTGATGCTATTTCAGAATTCGATATAGGCCTGTTCAACATTTTAACTTTTTTCAGGCTAAGTCTTGGAAGGTGGCGTGCTTCCAAGTATTGGTCAGTTTCCTTCAGATTTTCATATTTCTGAGAATAAAGTTTCTTGAAATATTCATTAAGGATTTTTTGAATTTCTGAGGGGTCTGTTGTTATTTTGTCTTTACCATTTCTGATTGATGAAATTAGAGATTTTACTCTTTTTTTCTTGGTTAGGTTGGCTAAAGGTTTATCTATCTTATTGACCTTTTCAAAAAAACAACTTTCTGATTTATTGATCTGTTGTATAATCCTTTTGTTTTCAATTTCATTTAGTCTTGCTCTAATTTTGGTTATTTCTTTTCTTCTGCTGGGTTTCAGATTGCAGTGTTCTTCCTTTTCCTTCCTTTTCTGTTCTTCCTTTTCTGTTTTCTCTATCTGTTCCATTGGCTTATCTCTCTACTCTCTTATACCAGTATCATACTGTAGCCTTGTAGTATAATTTGAAGTCAGGTAATGTGATGCCTCCAGGTTTGTTCTTTTTACTTAACATTGCTTTGTGTATTCAGGCTCTTTTTTTGGTTCCAAATGAAGCTTAGGATATATATATATATATATATATATATATATATATATATATATATTTGATCTGTGATATATGATGCTAGAATTTTAATAGGGGTTATGTTGAATTATATGGACGTTTTAACAATGTTGGTCCTATCAACCCACAAACACAGGATATTTTTCCATTTGTGTCACCTCTGATTTCTTTCATCCATGTATTATAGTTGTCCTTGTAAAGATCTTTAATATCCTTTGTTAAGTATATTCTTAGATATTTTATTTCCTTATAGCTATTGTAAATGGTATTGAGTCCTTGATTTTAGTCTCTGATTGACTCATATTAGTATATAGCAATGCTACTGATTTATGTACACTAACTTTATAATCTGAGACTTTAATAAATTTATTTATCAATTGCAGGAGTCTATTGGTGGAATCTTCAGGGTTTTCTGGATACAAGATCATATCAGCAAACAGGTATGGTTGGACCTATTTTTTTCCTGATTTAGATGCCCTTTGTTTCCTTCCCTGGCCTGTTTGCTTTTACTAGGACTTTCAGTACTGTGTTGGATAGAAGTGGAGGCAGTGGTCATCCTTGTCTTACTCTAGTTCTTAGGGGAAATGATTTATACTTTTTCCCATGCATTATGAGAACATAAAGTACTTTCCAGATGGCTGTGGATTTGTTATATATGGCTTTTATAATTTCTATGAAGTATTCTATGCCCAGTTTGTTGAGGATTTTATCATGTAAGGGTGCTGGATTTTCCCTAATGCTTAGTCTGTATCTATTGAGATCATGTGGTCTTTGTTTTTGTTTCTATTTATCTAGTGAATCACATTCATTGATTTGCATATGTTAAACCATCCTTGCATTCCTAGGATGAAATCCACTTGATGGTGGATTATCTTTTTGATGTTGAATTTTGTTTGCAGATATTTTGTTGAGGATTTTTTCCTCTAATATCATATAGGATATTAGTCTGTAGTGTTCTCTTTTTGCTGTGTATTGGGAAGACTTATACTTTTCTAGTTAGTTGGATGGTGTAAACAAGTCTAACAACACAGTTTGAGTTTTATGAATGAGCAAAATATCTATGTTGTTATTCAGGATGAATTTGGCTTAAATAATAGTTTTAGAAAACTAATAAATATTAGTTTTCTTATTTAGTCAATTTCAAGCTTTTAACTTATATTTGAAGTTACTTTTACATGCTTCAAAGTAACTAAATTTTTCATAATTATATTTAATTAATGAACATCTATGTGGCATTTTTTATGAACAAGACACTTTTGTAAGTATTTTAAGAAGTATAATGATTAATTCTATCAGATCCTGCCCTCAAAGTGTGTACAACATCTTAGGTTTAATATGACCTGCAGAACTAAATTATGCAAAGTAAATAGTGAAATGTGGTATAAAAATGTTAGGTGATATCAGAGCAGGGACGATTTCAATTCACTTGGAATTATTAAAAAATGTTAATGGAAGATATCTCCTATATCTTTGAAGAATAGGGAAGAGTATGATGTGTGGTGATGGGCAAGTGATATCCAGATGAGTAAGATGAATGGGTAAAGGAGGGGGTTCAATGGAGAAAAATTAATAAATAGTTCTTTAAGCACAAAAATATGTAAAAGAAAACATGGGAAGATGATGTGGGAATTTTGTATTAGATCAATACAATTCTATGGTAGAATTGAATGGTATTGCCTTATGTGAACTAATCGTTAAAATTTTAGGAATTTTGTTTGATAGTTGACATCATTTGGTAGCTTGAAATTATACATGATGGTGGGAATATTTACATCATGGGAACTGGAAAATGCTACACTTCATGGCCTTTCTTTGTTGGGGGTATAGTATGGAAAGTTGGTTATTAAAAATTTACCAGTACACCATAAGATCTGTCCCATACCAAGCATTGAATATTAGATCTTCAATATAATTAAGTTAATGTTATATAGTTTTTGATAGATGTTTTATTATCATGAAAGAGACACTTCTAGAAAAGAAAGTATAATTATAAAGTATAAATCTGTATAATTAATTAGGCATAAGTAAGAGTTGAATGTACCAAAGTCAACCAAAAATAGGAGCATTTTATTTGGCTTGATAAAAGCCATGAAAATATATCCTATTGAATTAAGTAATTCCAAGGTGGAAAGGAGGTAAGTTAGATTGACATAATAGAAAAATCTAATTTTATATATATATATATATATATATATATATATGTATATATATAATATATATATTCAATTTTAACCATAAGCAAAAACCAGTAGTTGTTATAGTGAGTGAACAGCTATAATAAAAGACTATAGGTCTGCCAACACATGGTTCACACACTGCCAGCCTGGGGAGAGATGGAAGGAGCTACTATCTCCCCTAATGACTCGCAAACTTCTGTGTGATGAATTGCTCTCTCCCCTCACTGATCAGTGCTTCCTGTATAGCAGAGCTCAGAACACATAGCACTGAAGCTTGAAGGAATCCCTGCAAGCAAAGTATTGTGTTCCATAGATTGTTTCCTGCTCCTATCTGATGAGAAGGAATGCTTTATTAATTGCTTTCATCAAGAATGAGCTTGTTTACTAGAAAGAGAGGAATTCTATGAATAGCTCAGTTTGAGTGACATTCCAGTAACCATAAAATAAGCATGAAAAATTCTCTTAAACCTTAATGAGTGGCTTTAAGCGTTCAGGCCTTTTGGAAACTGAAAGACCAAAGCAAGAATTGTTATCACCACTTTGGAATCCAGAGTAGAAATTCTTGACCTGTATCACTGTTAAAATTCAGGGAATATGTGGATCCTATGGAAACAAAAACCAATGTTTTCTGTGTTCCCCACGTATTTTTCTTAAAACAGGATTCATAGGTTTTGTCGGATTCTTAACGTCTGTGTGAAGCCTCCCTATCCAGTCTTGTAGTGAAAGTTAATAATCACTGGTTTGGTCATTCCTGGATGTAACTGGATATGTCTAGAAACTAGCAATAAAGATTATATCTGTTTACCAAAAAAGGGTTTTATCTATCCCCAGACTTTTTAAGGACTAGACATGAAAATGTTTTAAATATTTTTGAGGCACATATATTTTTATAGATTCTCTGGTGTGATGCTGAGAACTGCTTTATGAGATGAATGAATAAAGTGTTATCATTCCTACTATCCTGTATGGAGAACTGGAGAGGTCAGGGCTCAGTGGTTCTTAACCTGAACTTTGGAACTTTGAAAAAATGTGGTTGCTAGGCTCCCCCTCCAAAGATTCTGATTCACTTCATTTGGAGTGGATCTTGGTTATATGCATGTAATAAAAAGTTCCTGAAGTGATTTTAATGTGCAACTTAGTTTGGGAACCTGACTTGGGTTAGTTGCTGTAAGGATGGAGCTTGTGTTTGACCCAGCTGGAATTTGAACCTCTGTCTTCAGAGATGGGATTATTGCATCTTCTGTTATACCACTCTGTCAGTTAGACAACTAAGTAATGAGGTTAGTAAAGCAGGCAGTATTATGAACAGAAACAATTTTTTAAAGAACTTCTATTCTATATTTTAGCATGGGATGCCCCTGAAGGGAATAAGCTGGGGCAGTTACAGGGCTCATCTTGTTTGTTTTCTGTCCCTCGGGGATTACTATCCTTCATTGCTTGGTGTCTATTCTCTTCAAAACAATTGTTTTATATGTGTGGAGTTTTTGATTAATTCAGGTAGGAAGATAAATTAGGGTTTTCTTTCTTCATTTTGGATGAAAGAGGGAGTCCAGAAAATTGAAAATAAAAATTATTAACCAACACATATGTAATCGTGTCATTTGTAACATTTTAAAAGTCATTCCTCATCTATTTATAGGATATCAGATAGAAAAAAATGAAAGAGTAATTGAAAAACATTGCATTGGGTTAGAGAAAATGATTTATGCGGTGTCTATTGTGTGATAAGCTCGTTATTTTGTTTTATTTAATTCTTAATCATTCTATGAAGTATAGGTGTGTGGTGAAGTGAGACCTGGGACATAGATGTGCCTGGCCTTAAGGCTATATTCTTTCCACAATATTCCTTGCTGTTTTCTAAAATACAGAATGGCATTTATAAATACCTGTTGTTTGATTATAGTAAAAGGTTTATATGAATAAAGAGTTTCATAAAATATTCATCAACATTTATAAATACTTGTTGTTTGATTATAGTATAAGGTTTATATGGATAAAGAGATTCATAAAACATTGAGATTTTAATGCAAAGAAATTGGAACTGAGCCAGTTTGATTTTTTCCCTCGATTTATCCCTAGTTACTTGTATTTATACAAGCTTCTTTACTGTAGAGACCAAACCTCTTAATACTAAGTTTATAGTTCACTATTTGGCTGCAATCAATCATTCAACCTTTAATAACTTTATCACTTCTCAAAGCATGCCAACTGAAATTTCCGTTCCTGGAAGCTGTTTTTCTTGCTCTCATTTTGGTGTCTTTGTTTGTGTTATTCTGTATAAGACCGTGTGCTCTGCAATGTAGTGAGTAGGCTGCGACTGTCCTTTTGTTTCTCAGAGACTGCTGGGCCCCCTCATCTGCACATGTTGAAATCACCTCACATTCCAATATCCTGTTCTTTAGGAAGTTTTCTTTGGTGCTTTCAATTGGAATAAATCTCTGTTCTTTCCCCCCCATGGATCTTATAGTATAATGTTAATCCAGTTTTCTTTTGCATTAAAATTGATTAATGCTTTTACCAAGCATTTAATTCCTATTATGTGTATAAAACTTCTCTTATTTTCTCCACTAAACCATAGCAGGATTTAGGAATAGCTAAGGACGAGGAATAGGTAGGAATAGCTCTTATTCCTTCCAACCAGAGAAGAAAAAAATTCATAATTTTTTATGAATGGAACATAGGCTACAATACTCAGAAGATTCCTGCCTTTACAGTGGAGAACAATTAGCCTAAGATGAATTGTATTACTAATTTTTTTTTTTGGTCCCTTAAGAGATAGCAAAATAGCCAACATACTTAACATTTAGTAAGAACTTGATTTGATGGTGAGCTGGCATTAGCTGGCTTTACTTACTCCTATCAGATTCTGAATGGTTTGTCTGACACTACTCAGAAACATTATTAATTAACATTTACATAAATAAACCCCATTATTTTCTCC
Organism: Galago senegalensis; assembly: GCA_963575145.1. NCBI lineage: Eukaryota > Metazoa > Chordata > Mammalia > Primates > Galagidae > Galago > Galago senegalensis. The sequence continues at coordinate 145,462 of CAUYTI010120934.1, read as the reverse complement.
CCTAGAAACATACTTCATTGTCCATGTGAAAAGCAGATAAATGACAAATCAATACCTGTGTTTTGGAACTTCTGCTCTAGTAACTTTTAATTAGTTTTCACATTTGAAACTGCCATTGATTGCTTTTTGTTACTGTGTCTTAATTCTGGCCCTCATGATTATCAGGCATGTTGACTCCTTGTTACATCCTAAATTTCATTGTGTTAGAAGAGCCATGAGTTCCCTGGGGCCACGCCTTCCTTCCCCAACTTGCATAGTCCGTAGTTTAAGTTGCCATTACTCGTTTGCCATATTTTACATGAGGAATAACCAACAAACAGACAGACTTTTAATATTAATTAGCTGTGATACAATACAGACACACCAAATTCTACCCAGGGAGAAACTCTGTAATTTGACTAAAAGCTTCATGGGTTAAGCTGGGAAACATTTCATGTCACTGTTCACCGATTTGATTCCTTAGGGCATTTCATCATGAATCATTGAAAAGTTTCCCATTCATTGTGGTCTTATGACATTTAGGAGAGAACTGGAAATAGGGCGTGATTTTCCTATTTAAGAGTTCCCCTCTAATTTTATGAGATCACTCACAAATGTTGTTAGGAAATCTAGAGTAGGAACAGTTGAGAAAGTAATACTTGGAAAGAAGATACTTTGAAAATAATGTTTGTGTTTTGGGGACCTATAAAGAGAAAAATAGCTGCAACTTGACCTTAAAAGGAAATTTTAGCACTTTATAAATAATTAAGTAATTTGTATGAAGGAAATTTCTAATGAGGAAAAAATTATTTTTGATAGTCAAAGAATTCAAACTCACATGAAGAAATAAAGAGCGCCAGAAATGGTTTTCTAATTATTTATATCCCTCTAAAAGACAACTGACTGCTTAAGCATACAATCAGTTATGACACATGTGTGACAACAAAAGCACATAACGGGAGGCAAGAATACTGTTATAAGCACTTACATCATACAAGAAGTGGTATAATATCATTTGACAGTAGATTGCAATAACTTAAAAATTTATGCTCTAAATCCTAGAACATGGGATTTCTATGTGAAATCATAAAAACCCTGAATTAATTGTAGAGAAGACAAAAAAATGGACAAATGGAAACTTACCAATAATCACATCAAATATAAAGGTCTAAAAATTGCAACAAAAAGACAAAAAATAGGCAGACTGGATAAAAAAAGGTTCAATTCTATACAGCCTATAAAAAATCCACCATAAATATAATGACTCAGAGAGAATAAAAGTAAAAAAGAGGAGAAACATTTACTTGCTAACACCTATAAAAAGAAAGCTGGAGTGGCTCTATTACTATCAAAGTAGATTTCAGAGCAGAAAAATAATCTCTATAATAAGATGATTATTTCACAATGATCAAGTGAGTAGACTCTTTAGGAAGACATAACAGCCTGAAATATTATGCACCTAATAAAAGAGCTTAGAAATACACAAAATTAAAGCTGATAGAACAGAAGGGAGAAAGAGGGAAATCCACAATTTTATTCAAGGATTGGATTCTTCTCTCTCCATAATTTACAGGAAAAAGAGACAAAAAAATTCTCTGAGGATATTGAAGTCTTACTAACACTATCAGGTTGACCTTATTGACCTTTAGAGAACACTGTATCAAAAAATACCAGAGTAGACATTCTTTTCAACTCAGGGTTTTGTGTGTTTGCAACGTATATTGGACACTAAATATTTTATCAAGGTAGACCATATTTTGAGTTGTAAGTCAAGATCATTAGATCAAAAAGGATTCAAGTCATGCAAAGTATATTGTCAAGCCACACATTAAATGAAAAATCTTAAAAAAATCTCCCATATAGGGTGGTGCCTGCAGCTCAAAGGAGTAGGGCACCAACCCCATATGCTAGAGGTGGCAGGTTCAAACCCATCCCCAGCCAAAAACTGAAAAAAAAAAAAAAAAAAAAACAAACCCCGAAGAAAACCTGCCCATATATTAGGAAAGTATGAATACATTTCCAAATAAACTGTAGGATAGTAAAGCAAATTAGAAAGTATTATAAACTGAATGAAAATGATATTACAATACATCAAACTTTGTGGGATGCAGTCAAAACAATACCTAATAGAAAATTTATGACACCAACTACCTGCATTTAAAAAGAAGAAAGGTCAAAAATCAATCATCTCATCCTTCATCTTAAAAAAATAAGAATAAAGGGCAAATAAAATCCAAAGTAAATATTTATGTTACAAAACATAAATAATAAAAACTCGAACATAGATGAATGGATTAAAAATCAGCATATAGATAAAATTAATGAAAACAAAAGCTTATTTTTCTAAGAGCAATAAAATTAACAAAATTTAGCTAGCCCTAAGAGGATAAAAAGTGTGATGATGTAAATTACCAGTATCAGGAATGAGAGAGGTGATATTACTACAGAGCTTATAGATAGTAAAAGGATAATAAATGAATATCATTTAAAAAAGTATGTCAATATATTTGGCTACTTCCAGGAAAAGAACAAATACCTTGAAAGATTAAAGTTAACAAAGTTCATTCAAGAAGAAATAGACAACCTTAATATTCCCATATTTAGTAAAATAGTGAATTGTAGTTAAAATCTTTTAAACACAGAAAACTTTGGAGCCAGATGGTTCCCCTAGAGAATGCTATGAAGCACTTAAACAAGAAATAAAACATCAATCTACAAAGTTTTTCCAAAAATTATAAGAGAGGAAAGGCTCCTCATCAAATTCTACAATGCCAATATTACTCTAATATTAAATCTAGACAAAGCTATTACAAGAAAAGAATTGCATAGCAATGTTCCTCATAAACATGCTGCAAATATTTCTAACAAAATTTTGATTAATATATATAATTATATAACTGTAATATATAACTATAATATAATAACCGTCATACATAACAATAATACATCATAACTTTGTATGATTTATCCAAAAAATTCAAAGTTGCTTATATACTTAAAAATCAATCCAATTAACCAACATATTCAGACTAAGAAAAGAAACAATATTGTCATCTCATTTGATGTAATGAAGGCATTTGGCAAAACCAATATCCATTCCTAATTTAAAACTCCTAGCAAGCTAGGACTAGAAAGCAACATCTTCAACTTACTATGGACCTCTATGAAAAACATACAGGTAACATAATACTTATTAGGGAAAGACTAAATTCTTTCTCATAGGATGAGGAAAAAAGTAAGGTTTTGTATTCAGTGCTCCACTGCAAGGGTCTAGGTAGTGCACTAAAACAAGAAACAAAAAGGTCTTGAGAGTGTGAAGGAAGTAATAGATCTGTGTTTATTTACAGAAAACATAATGTACACATAAAATTCCCTGGAATCTATAAGGTTGCAGGATATAAGATTAATATATAAAATTTAATTGCCTATCTATATGCTTGCAACCAATGATTATAAATTGATTTTAAGCTTCAATACCATTCACAATAATATACTTACATATAAAATGGAGGGTAATCTTAAAAATACGTGCAAGATCTGTAAAATAAAAACTGTAAAATACTGCTGTGAGAAAACATTTATGAACATAAAAGAGATATATTCATAGTTTGGAAGACTCAATATCAAGATGTCACGTCTTTCTAAACTGATCTATAAATTTTCCAGCAGCCTTTTTCCAGTGTAAATTGACATGTTCATTCTGAAATTCATATGTAAAGGCAAACTACCTAGAATAGCCAAAATAACTTTGAAAATGAGGAGCAAATTTAGAAGGCTTACACTACCTGATTTCAAGAATCTTTATAAGGCCATTGTAATCAAAGCATTGTGATACTGGCATAAGGATAAAAAAAAGTGAGTTCAGAAAGATGCTCACACATGTGTAGTTAATTGATTTTGGACAAAGAACCAAAGACACTTCAGTGGAGAACAGATTTTTCAATAAACTTTGCTGAAACAATTAGATATCCCCATAGAAACAAACAAGCACAAACCTCCATGCTTACCTTACATCATATATAACAGTTAACTCAAAACGAGTGGTAGACTGAAGGATGAAGCCTAGAATTATAAACCTTCTAGAAGTAAACAGAGGAGACATTGGGTTAGGGGAAGACTTCTTAGATGTGATGTAAAAAACATAATTTATGAAAGAAAACATTGATAAATTAAACTTCATAAAAATGAAGAAAGACAGCTCTTAGAAAGCCACCATTAAGAGAATGAAAGATAAGTAACAGAGTAAGAACAGGCATTTGAAAATCATACATCTGATAAAGGATCTGAATCTAGAACGTTAAAAGAACTTTCAAAACTCAGTAATAAAAATAATCAGTGAGCAAAATATTTGAACAGATGCTACATCAGAAAACAGTGTAATGGCAAATAAACATATTAAAATACTAAGCATCATTTATTCATTAGGGAAAAGTAATACAAAAACATTGTGAAGTAACACTACACACCTATTACAAATATCTAATATTAAAAAACACTGAGCATGGGTGGCACCTGTGGCTCAGTGGGTAGGGCACCAACTACTTATAGCAAGGGTGGCAGGTTGAAACCCGGCCTCAGCTAAACTGCAACAAAAAATAGCTGGGCATTGTGGTGGGCGCCTGTGGTCCCAGCTAGTTAGGAGGCTGAGGCAAGAGAATCAGCTAAGCCCAAGAGCTGGAGGTTGCTGTGAGCTATGATGCCATAGCACTCTACTGAGGGAGACAAAGTGAGACTCTGTCTCTAAAAAAGAAAAAAAGCAAAAACAAACAAACAAACAAAAAAAACCCCAAACACTGACCATGACAAATGTTGGAGAGAATGTGGAGCAACTGGAACTTTCATATATTGCTGATGGGAATATAAAATAATTATGACTACTTTCAAAAAAATTTGGAAGTTTATTAAAAAGCGACGTCAATTACATGCCATTTAATTTGTCTAATAGTTGACTTAAAAACGCCCTGCACATATGGCCACATGAACAGTGTGCACCTTTTGTAAGATAAGGTGCACCTTTTTTGAAATCCGCTGCTGTGATATGAAAATCTCTCGTATAGACATACACACCATGTATTTCTTTAATAATACTGTAACAGAAAGTCTCTCCTAAATATTATAAAACATTTTCTTCCTCAGACAATGATAATAATACAATGCATAGTATTTTTCATTTTTACTTTGCTGGTAAGGATTCTTGGAATGAAATGTCATGCTTCGTGACTGTAAATGGCTTAGTCTATGGTTTTTGTTTATTATCCTGTTCTCTCAGTTTATGGCTCCTCAGGGGAATTTTCAGAAATCCACCCATCCATTCCTCCACACACTACTTGCTTATTAAACAACCCATTAGGTGCTGACATGAAAAATATCTTCATATTTATGTCCTTGTTTGTAGATGAGAAAATTCCTTGTGGGATAGAATTTATAATCATGGGCTAAGTTTATGCATTCCTTAATCTCAGTGGTTCTCACTTTGTGGTTTATCTCTATTGTATTGGATGTAGTCTATTTTGATAGGTCGAATAATCTACTTTTTTAACAGAAATGTATTAAAAATTATATTACATATTATATTACATGTAAACTTCATATCACATATTTATAAACAATATTATATACACCAAGTAATGATACAAATTAACCCCTCCAACTGCCTTACTGTACATAAAATTATATAGATAGTGGTGGATTGAGAGCTTTTCCTAGAATTGACAGAGTTATATGAATATAATATTAAGTAAAAACCTTTACATTATTATGAGAAAATTAATACATCTATCATAGGATGTAGCCACTCCAGTCTTTGTTATATACTAATGAGAAATGAAAGCTTATGTCCATGCAAAGAATTGTCCATGAATGCTCACAGCAGCTTTACTTGCAAGAGTCAAAAGCTATAAACAAACAAAATATGCAGGTGAATTGCCAGAAGCTTTCTAGGTAAATCTGATGCTTGATAAAATTTGAGTCAAATAACTAGGTCATGAGCCTCAGGTTTCTTAAGTCTTTAAAACTCAAAATTACATACCCATGTTTTCATACATGTTGTTTTGATCCAGTGATTAGAAATCAGAACTAAAATCTAGGAAATCAGAACTAAAATCCACCTCTGTAGATTCCATTCAGTGGAATACTCAACTCTTCTGGAAAGTCAGTAGGGAACTGTGAAGCAGGTTCACTGTGCAGCAATTCCTTGCCTGTGTTGGGTGAGTCAAAACACTCACTCACACACGTGTTATATGGAGTGAAGTTTTTACTTAGAGATAGGCAGATAGGAACAAGAGAAGCCTAGGGTTTAGGACAAGTCCCCCAAAGCTCAGCAAAGCTACCCATGGTGGATGGAGTCTTGTCTTCAAGCACTCCACTTGGCACTGCTGCTGAAGGACCTTGGAAAACAGCCTGCCTTGGGTTTCATACCCTGGTGCCCCTATGCCATATTAGGAAAAGGTGTTGGTGGACAGCCTGTTTCTACGGCAGACTGAAACAGAGACTGGACTGTTGTGGCTTCCTCCTCCTTCCCTCTGAATGTTACATTCCCAGTCAGTTCTTGCTAACTGCAAGCAAGAAAGTGAGGAGAACTGGGTGACTCCAAGTCTATCTGGAGAGCTTCCTGCAGTAATATTTTGAGATGTCTATTTCTGCACTTCTAATGTCATCACATTTCAGTGCCTGGAGTTCCACTGTTCCTGTCTAGGCACCCTGTGATGAGAGTCAGAATTTTAATGGAAAGCTGTTGCCTCTTAGCCTGGGTTGAGAGGATGACTATAGCTGGGCAGCAGAACACTCTCCCTTGGTCACTATCTCTTTGGCCACAGGGCTGCAGGTCATTTATACATGTATATACAGTCTGCAGAAACCGAGGCACAGCTGCAGCATCAATTCTGCTCTAGATAGCCATAGAAAAAAAGGGGAATATTCTTCTAATCATTTTGTCATTTAGAAAGTTTGGAAAATGGACCATTTCTCTAAATGACTTATAAATGACTTCTACTTAAGTCTTAAAAGTCATGTTATGGTGTTAAAATACATCTCTTTTAATATATTTTAGCTTTTTTTTGCTCATGTAAGTGGAGCAAAGAAGCAGGGAAATAAGATGATGTATCTATTAAAAAACAAAATGTTCCTCTGGTGTTCCTGTGAGATCCCAGGGTCCAGAGATACTTTGGAGCTGATGGAGAGCCAAGAGAAGGATCCAGAACTGGGGCAGAAGGTTGGAAAGATCTTGGAGTGCAGCTGCTCTGTGTGGGAAGAGAGGACTCACGATGGACAAACAGCTGTCTGAATCAGACAGTGAAACTTGGCAAGGAAGCAGACAAAGGCAGACACTGTGAGTGAAAGAGGCCACAGCGACAGTGGGGGTAGAAGGTCAGTCCAGAGGCTGAAACACTTAGAATCCTCAGGGTTGATGTTCGAAGGATTGGAGATCAGCAGCTACATCTACAGCAACTGTTTCTTCTGCTTCTTAAAATACACGTTAGCACCATTAAAATGACTGGCATGATGTGACCAGCACACGGGATTGCAGACCGCCATGTACCTCCACTTAGTACTCCTGAGTGGCAAGGTGTACTATCATGACCAAGTATGATAGTTTTGATATTCATGATTCTGAGATCAAAATAGCTATGCTATTTGTGATGAGAAAGTACATGAACTTTAGGCCTGTGACAATGACTATATTTCTCTCATCAGCATGAGACATTAAACTGAGTGGGAAGTAGATAAGAAACCACAGGAAGCCTGATGGCAGGGATTGGATTTTTATGCCATTATCATGGATTTGTTGATCTAGTAGTTTCTTTTCTTTCTTTTTTTTTATTGAATGGTAACTATGTACATTAATGCACTTCTGGGGTACAGTGTGGGGTTTTCACACACTATCCAAAATACTTCCATCAAACTGGTTAACATAGCCTTCATGTCATTTTCTTAGTTATTGTTTTAAAATGTTCACATTCTACTCTTAGAAAGATTCACTTGTACCCTTGTAAGATAAACCTCAGAAGTGATCCCTCCAATCCCCCTCCCTTCTCCCTCTCCCCTCCCTGTATTCTTAGTCTGTTATTAGGTTATAGCTTTCATATAAAAGGTATAAATTAGTTTCATAATAGGGGTGTATACATTGGATACCTTTCCCTCCATTCTTGTGATACTTTGCGAAGAACATTCTCCAGCTCCATCCATATGAACATGAAGGATGAAAAGTCTCCATCTTTCTTTATGGCTGCATAGTATTCCATGGTGTACATATACCACAGTTTGTTGATCCATTTGTGGATCGATGGGCACTTGGGCTTCTTCCATGACCTGACAATTATGAATTGGGCTGCAATAAACATTCTGATACAAATATCTTTGTTGTAATGCGATTTTTGGTCTTCTGGAAATATACCTAATAAAGGAATTGCAGGGTCAAACGGCAGGTCTATTTTCAGTTCTCTAAGTGTTCTCCAGATGTCTTTCCAAAAGGAACATATTAGTTTACATTCCCACCAGCAGTGTAGGAGTGTTCCCTTTTCTTCACATCCACGTCAGCATCTCTGGTTTTGGGATTTTGTGATATGGGCTAATCTCACTGGAGTTAGATGATATCTCAAAGTAGTTTTGATTTGCATTTCTCTGATGATTAAGGATGGTGAGCATTTTTTCATGTATCTGTAGGCTGTGCGCCGAGCATATATAATTCTTAAAAATAAAAACAAATCTGGAGGCATCATGTTAACAGACTTCAGGTTATACTACAGATCTATAGTGATCAAAACAGCATGGTACTGGTACAAAAGTAGAGATGCAGACCTATAGAATAGAATAGAGAATCTAGAGATGAACCCAGCCACCTATTGCTATTTGATGTTTGATAAGCCACCTCCCAAAAATACATTGAGGAAAAGAATTCCTTTTTCATAAATGATGCGGAAAGAACTGGTTAGCCACATGTTGAAGACCAAAACTGGATCCACACTTCTCACCACTGAAAAAAATTGATTCTTGCTCATAAAATATTTATATTTAAGACACAAAACAATAAAAATTCTAGAAAAGAGTGTGGAGAAAACACTTGAAGATATTGGCCTGGGAAAAGAGTTTATAAGGAAGATTGCGACCCCCACCTTGGCAATTGCAGCACCAAAAAATAAATAAGTGGGATGACCAAGCTAAAAAGCTTTTGTGCAGCTAAGAGGAACATAACCAAGGCAAACAGACAGCCTTCAGAAAGGGGGAAGATTTTTTTCATGTTATGAATATGACAAAGGCCTGATAACTAGAATCTACAGAGAACTCAAATTAATCAAAAATAAAATAGTAAACAATCCCATCTGTAAGTGGGCAAGATATCTGAATAGAAACTTCTCTAAAGAGGTCAGATGGATGGCCAACAAACATGTGAAAAAATGTTCATAGTCTTTAATCATCAGAGAAATGTAAATCAAAACTACTCTGAGATTCAACCTAAGTCCAGTAAAATAGCCCACATCACAAAGTCCCAAAACTGTAGATACTGGCATGGATGTGGAGAGAAAGGAACACTTTTGCACTCCTGGTAGGGTTGCAAAGTAATACAACCTTTATGAAAAGAAGTATGGAGAATTCTTTTTTTTTTTTTTTTTTTGAGACAGAGCCTCAAGCTGTCCCCTTGCCGTGGCATTACAGCTCACAGCAACCTCCACCTCCTGGGCTCCAGCGAGTCTAAGTATGGAGAATTCTTAAAGAACTAAGAGTCAACCTTCCATTTGATCTCATAATTTCATGACTAGGTATGTACCCAGAAGGAAAAAACTCATTTTACCACAAAGACATTTGCACCAAAATATTCATTGCAGTTCAATTCATACTTGGCAAGTCATGAAGCAACCTAAATGTGTATATTTGAAAAGAAGATATATAGAAAACCAATGACCTAAAATTCCTGTTTGTGAATTGAGAGAAAAAGGGGCACATTATACACTAAAAAGCAGAAGAAAGAAAATAATAAAAATTAGAGAAAATATTGATGAAATTGAAGAGATAAAAACAATCAAATTTTTTAATTAAAAAATTAAAAGCCAATTTTTTGAAAAGATCAAGGAAATTGGTAACTAGGGAATAAAGAGAAAATATCAAATTATCAATATGAGAAATTAAAGAAAGGTTATCACTACTGATCCGTTGGGCATCAAATAGGAAATAAGGGAATGCCACAACTGACACTTCATTCACAAATTTGATAGCTTCTATGAAATGGAAAATTCCCTGAAAGACACAAAAATCTGAAACATATTCAAAAAGAAATAGAGAACTCGAATAGCTATAATTAAGCAAAAAAATTGAATTGATAATTAAAAACTCTTTAAAAGAAAAAGAAAGAAAAAAGCACCAGGCTTAGCTAATAAAATTGAGAGAAATAATATCAATTTTCCACAATTTCTTGTAGAAACTAGAAGTCAACACTTCTTAAACCACTCTTTTGAGGCCATTATTACCTTAATATTAAAACTAGAAAAAAATCGCAATAAGACTAGAGACCAATATCTCTAAGGACATAGTCACAAAAGTCTTTAACAAAATATTAGAAAATTTAGTAAGCAATATCAAAAAAGTATAACCCACCATAATCATGTAGCATTTGATCTAGCAGAAGGCTGGTTCAAATTCCTAAACTAATCAATGGAATTCATTGAATTAATGGACTAAATAAGAAAAATAAATAACAATAATAATAATAATAATAATAATAAAAACTAATGTGGAAAAGCATGCAACAAAATTCAACATCCATTTATGATACAATCTCCCAACACATTAGGAATAGAAGATAACTTCCTTGACCTAATAAGGAGTATAAGTGAAATACCTACAGCTAACACCACACTTAATAGTATAGACTGATACTTTCCCTAAGACTAGAAACAAGACAAAGAGGTAGTCTCTCAACATTCCTACTTTACATTGTATTGGAAGGCCCAGCTAGTGTAATAAGACAGGAAAAAGAAATAAATGGTGTACAAATTTGAAGGATAGAAATAACACTATATTAATTCACATGTGTCAGATTGTCTAGGTAGAAAGCACTAAAGAATCTTCAAAACCCCCCAAAATTCTTCTGAAATGAATAAGCAAATAAGAAAGTAGCAGAATATATAATTAGCATATAAAAATTAATTTATTTCCTATATAGCAACAATGAACAATTGGAATTTTAAGTGAAACCCAAATACTAATTTATAATAGTACCAAAAAACAAAGTATTTACTAATGAATCTAAAAAATATATTCAGGATTATACAGGAAAATAAAAATCCCAGGACCACTTCCCCCAGCCCAACACCTCATAGAAAAAGGGATGTCAAGACTGGAGATTGGGCCCACATGGGCTATCCCTCCACATGGATAGCTGTTACTAACATTATGCATCAGCCAGATCTGCAAAGAAAGGTACAAGACTCCAGCATCTACAGGGGCTGTCCCCACAGATCATTCATTAGAAAATGTCTTGCTGGTTCTGAATGTATTTATCCTCATTCATTCTTTGCAAGGTTTTTGTTTCTAGTCCTTATCTTAAACATTGTTACTGTTGTTAAATTTTAAGCCTTTTTACTTCTGTGAAGGCAAAAAGTGGAAACCAAATAATCACACGTATATGTAAAAATAAAAAAAATTAAAAAAAGAAAATGTTTTGCTGGCCTGCAGATTGTAACTCTGAGTCTGTAGGCTAAATCTAGATCCTAAACTACTGACTGTTTGATTTCACACTAATGATGTTGGTTATAAGTTTATCTTCCCAGGTGCAGAACAGAGACAAGATAAGATCATTCTTCCACCCATCAGGGATATCTACGTAATTGATGCTTCCTTCACTCCCTTTTTCTCTTCAAACATGTACCTTATCTTATGAAATGTAGATTTACTGGGCCTCACAAGAATGTAGCCTTTTTGCTTCCCTACTCACCCTTTCCTTCCTTATTTTCTTTCTGTGTGTCTTATTCCCCTTAAATACTGAAGTGCCCAAATCACCCTTTGGGAAAACAATCACTAACAGTCTACGTTTTTCCTAGGTGTGTCCTGAAAGTTTGCCTTAATAAAACTCTATGGATTAAGACCTTGACCTTAGTCTCTTATTTTGGGCTACCTGTTTCTATATGTCAAAAACTATACAGCTCTGACAAATGAAACCAAAGAAAATATAACTAAAGGGGATAGATATTCTATGTTTACGTATTAACTGAGTATTGCTAAAATGTCAATTCTTCCCAGTATAACGTTCAGTTTCAGAAATGCAATCCAAATTCTTGTTTAGTTTTGAATGTAATCTCATTCAGAACTCTAGCAATCTGTTTTTTAGATATCACCACATTACTTTCAAAATGTACATAGAAAGACAAAAGACTTGCAATAGCCAATATAATATGAAAGAAGAAGAAGAAGTTTCGGAGACTCACCCTATCTGATTTCAAACTTTACTATAAGGCGATAGCAATCAAGATGATGGAGTAGTAGCTAATTGTCACATAGAACAACCCAGAAACAAACCCATACAAATATAATCAGCTGATCTCTGACAAAGGTACAAAGACAATTCAATGGACGAAGTGTGATCTTTTCCACAAATGATGCTAGAACAATTGGATATCTATGTGCAAAGAATGGACCAGAACCCCACCTTATAAAAATTAACTCAAGGGGGCTGTAGTAGACATTGTATTAGTTTCCTATTGCTACTGTAACAAATTGCTACAAATTTAGTGGCTTCATGCACAAAAATTTATTTTACAATTCTGGAGGTCAAAAATCCAAGATGAGTCTCACTTGGGATAAAATCTAGGTGCTAATAGGGTTAGTTTCCTCCCTCCCTCCCTCTCTTCCTTCCATTTTTTCTTTACTTTGTTTTCTTTTCTTTCCATTTCCAGCTTTGTAGGCTGCCCAAATTCCTTAACTCATTGCCTTCATCTATCTTCAAAGCCAGGAACAGGCAGCTGAGTATGTCCTTTATAATAGTACTCGGATCTGACCCACCTGCCCTTTTCTGTTATGAGGTCCAGTTTGATCACATTCGGCCAACCCTGATATCCTGATAACCCATGGCAGTGATCTCCATTTTGAGAACCTTAACTTAGTCACATCTATGAAATCTCTTACTCTGTGGAAGATAACATATTTACAGATTTCAGAATCCTTTGGAGACATTATTTGGCCCATAACAGTCTACGTTCTGCCCTAAAGCACATCAGTCTCACAAGGAAATACACTTTCCCCTTGTAACAACCCGTAGTCTCCATCTATCACAGCTTTAACCAGGGTTCAAAGTTTCATCTTAAATCTCCTTTACTCAGAACTCTCAGGTCTCATCATCTAAATCAGGTAAGTCGTAATCCATGCTGGGACACACTTACTTTCTGTCCTTGGAAATTTTTTATTCCATTTACATAACATTCTGGAAAAGGCAAAATGATAGTAGCACAAATAGAGCAGTGATTTTGAAGAAAGATCGGAAGGCAGGAGGACTGAATAGATAGAGCCTGGGTGAATTCTTAAGGTAGTCTTCTTTATGACACTGTAATGACAGACAGATTGCTCCATGGCTGTGTGCGTTGTCAAAACCCATAAAACTATAGACAATAAAAAGTGAACTTTAACATAAACAAATAAAAAAATCAACGAGGTGGTTGGTGCGTACCAGAATGGACTGCACACTATGATAAAATAAATAAACAAATGAGTAACATGATTGTGTTACAAATGTATGAAAGTTCACTGCAGGGGATGGGGGAAAAGGTGCTGAAAGGTAATTTAGAAGTGAGCAGAGACTGTAAAACTAAAGGCAGAAGCAACTGGACGTAAGCGTTGCCCTCAAGCTGGCAAAGTTGTTTCCTGCAAAAGTAGGGGTTCATGATTCTGAGGCCATGATACACGGAGTGTGCGGCCCAATAATTACTGGTGACAGATGGTAGAACCCAGTTTACTCACTGTTGAACGATGAGGTTACAGGCAGACAAGGATCGGGGAAGCTCAGAATGACGAAAGCGGTCCAGGACTAGAGATTTAGTATTAACTCCTGTTTACTTTAATATAGATACAGATGGACACATGTAGGGATATTTGTAGATACGTGGATAGACATGTGTTTGTGTGGTCACAGATCTTTCTTTACTGTATTATTTAGGAGGGCTTAGAAACAAGGGCATCCCAGTTGTCACAAGCACACACGTCACTGTCACCCAGATCTTGAGTCCTACTACTGGTACCAGGGACCCTTAGAAATACAGTTGATTCTGGGGCTGGAGAGTGGTGTACAGAAGAGCATAAGTGCTCAGATGTGCACACACACACACAAACATGTGTGCTCTCTGGGATGAAGGTGTCAAAGGGACGTTGGAGTCAAGGTAGAGAGAACCACCAGGGACCATAGAGCGAACAATTTGATTAACTTACAACCTAAAAGGTAATATGAACATCCATGAGTCATACTGACATAAATACACAATGGAACAAATAATTAAAAATGGGGTGAACAGACAAACCTCCCATGGGGAAGAATTCAAAATAATTGAAGTAGCTACTCTCCTCTGAAGGAGGTGGACTGTAACCCCTGATTCCTTAGGTGTGGGCCGCCTATGGTGACTTTCCTCCAAAAACTACGATGTAGAAAAGAGGGAAGAGTCACTTCAGAGTAAAGAAGCCGGACAAACATCTCAGCCAGGCACGCCAGGAGAGCCAGGTTTGGTTATGTTGACAACATGTACCTCGACCTGTGTGGCTTTCTCCCCTAAATGCACGACCCAGGTGTAATCATGAGGCAGATACCAGACGAAGCCACACGCTGGACCATCTACAAAATACCCGACAAGTCTCCTCAGAACTCTGCCAACTCCTATCAAGGTCATCCAAAAAGGGGTCTCCTGACGAGGGAAGTCAGAGAAACTGCCACAGCCTAGAGGAGATGAAGAGGATGCAAAGAAATGTCACATATTTTCCTGGATGGGGTCCCTGTACAGACAAAGGATATTCGGTAAACACTGAGGAAATATGAATAAAGTCTGGGGAGTGTTGGGTATATGGGAACTTCCTGCACTGTATTTACAACTTTTCTATAAATCTAAAATCATTCTAAAATTAAAGGCTCCTTTTTGAAAAAGTGAAGAGGGATTATGCAAGCGAAGATAAGGCAGTGGGGATGAAATGGAGATGATGGGGCACCATGTGTGCAAAGGCCTCGCTGGGAGAGATGGGGACAGAAGGAATGACCCATAGAAGGTCTTCAAAAAAAAAAAGGATTTGGGAACCGCTGGGAGGCTCACTGCAGCAGGACTTAGGCCCACTGCACGTTACAATGCTAGCCTTATCCCATCGCCTTTGCTTCCAGTGGAAAATGTCCTTGCCACTAAGCACAAACTAAGCAAAATTATTTGTGCTTTCAACTGGTAATGCCTTGTCTGTTGTTGAGGACAACGGGAACTATCTTGAATGAGCAGAGGGAAGACTTCAGAGAAGAGCCTTGACCTGGGGGAGGATGGGGTAGGTGAGGTCTGAAGTCCCCAGAGGCAGAGGAGGCCGACTAAATCTGCCCAAAGGGGCCACCTGCTCTGTCTGGCTTTCTCCTGCACGGTCAGAGGCAGACATCAGGACTGCAGCCGTGGTGAGTCACAGGAGCCACAGCCTCCTGAAAGGGAGGCCACTAAGCTCTGCGATTCTGCCTCTGGCCAGCTTCTGATCACCCGGAAACCAGGTACCGCAGAGCTCTGTTCTTGGGCAGCCTGGGTTGAGGGCCTGTGGGTTGCTGGTGATGTTCCAGCCCGTGGCCAAGAGGGTGCCCTGGTACCAGCCACCTGCCTTCCCGAGGAGGGCTACAGCATGGATGTGGCTGCGCATTCTTTCCTGCTCCTAGAAAGCAACTCAGCGTCCATCCCTTGTAGCCTGGAGCCAATACCACTCGGTCTAGAGCAGTGGTTCTCAACCTGTGGGTCTCAACCCCTTTGTAACAATGAAAATACACCCTGCATATCAGATATTTACATTCTGATTCATAACAGTAGCAAAATTACAGTTAGGAAGTAGCAACGAAAATAATTTTATGGTTGGGGGTTACCATAACTTGAGGAACTGTATTAAAAGGTCAGGGCATTAGGAGGCATTAGGAAGGTTGAGAACTACTCTAGACTCTAGAGCGTGGACAAAGGCATGTCTGGGCAACATGAAAGGAGACTCAGACATAGGACAGCCCACACCCCTGGGGACCTGTGGCCTGTACTCCTCTCGGCTTCAGGGCTTCACGAGCATCCTCGGCCCAGCTGGTGAAGGCTGGTGTTCCTCATCATACATCTCTCAGATTCTTGGCTTCAAGTTGCTGGCTGAGACCCTGGCTTTTGCTACAGTTTAAAGATGTGCCTTTTAAGGATTGAATCATGCTCAATTTTCAGCAGCTGTTTTATGAGGTCTTATTTTCAGACAGCTTAGGCTAATGATTGGGTGATCATAAAAAATCACCCATGGAGCTAAAGTTACAGATGTTCTCAGTCCCTTCCCTGGGGAGTGTCCTGGGGATAAGTATGCAATGTGCTTCCTGTGATGCAGATCTAAGTGTCCAGGAAATGAGACAGAAAATGAAAGCAACTTTCCCTCTAAATTACAGTTCTTAACAATTCTTTAAAAAATCAGAACTGGGAGGAAAGGGAGGTTGGTCCCCATATTGTATATCAAATCAGCACACTATACCCCATAAACATACAGTTATGATTTAATAAAAACAAAAAAAGAAAGGGAGGTTGGGAATCTGAAACTAAATGTTACAAAATATCTGTTAACAGGAACCTAAGAGAACAAGTTCTCCAAACGGCTGGAGAAGGAAGCTGGGCTGGGGAGGTGAAAGCTGTGACTGGTGTTATTCATCTGCAAGGTGCCAGAGCAGGGTGGAGCAGGGTGGAAGGCCAAGTACCCCAGGCTGCAATTCATGACCTTGAGGTTCAAAGATCTCCCTAGGCAGATAGCAATTCTCATTTGAATTACAAAAGAGTCCTTGGATTCTTTAAGGTTGCATCACCCCCCCAGGCAGTTTATTATACTTTGTGTTCTTCAGCAAACCCATCCCAAGGTGCTCAAATAAAAACCGCAGAGTCATTCCTGTGTTGGGGTGACTTGCTCCCCCTTTCCTATACCCTCCTTGGTCTAAACCTCTTCCTTCCACATCCCACCAACTCTTGTCCTTCTAGGTCCTTTATGAGTTTGAGTCCAGACTCACACGCCCTCCCAAACCCCAGCCCAAGTCCGTGTTCCCTGTGGAGTTTGCAGCCTCAGCCTGTTAGGCCTGGTAATCTGGCAGGGCCAACGAGTGGGGCTGTATCGGGTCCAGCGGCCTTGCCTGTGGTCTCCCTATGGGGCAGGCCACAGAGCTCTCCCCTGGTGTCCAGAGGGGGAGGCTCAGGTCATGGGGTGTAATTCATCTCTCTCTGACCCCACCATCATCTTCAAAGGACAGAAGAACATGAGAGGTACTGGATTTTGAATTGTTGCTGTACGTCGCCCACTGGCTGGGTCAGTTTATACATACTATTTCCAGTCCTCATGATATTGGTATGATAAGGCTGAGACAGTGTGGGTCAGGGAGGGCAAGTCACTCGGCTTGGTCTCAGCCCACAGGAGACAGAGCCGGGCTCCTGCCGCAGCCTCACACCGCCACCGTCTGCAAGCTGTGCAGCATGTTCCTCAACTCCTATACAAGTTCCCTTGGAATGTTCTTGGTTTTGTTCCCTTCCTGGAGTTTTCAGTTGGAAATAGTGGTTCTTGATAACATTCCAGTGTCTCACAATTTCTCAATACTGGTAGCATAAGAAGCAGAGAGGAGCATGCATGTTCCTCTCAGTTAGGTCATTATTCTGTGGTTACCTGGGGGCAAGAGAATGACGGGAGGGGGTGAGTCTACACAGCCTCACAAGCTACCTTGGTCTATGCTTAGGAGGGGAGCTGGGTGGCCACCGAGGACTGCCTGTGATAAGTGACCTGGTTCCGAGCCCATGCCAGGCAAGGTGATAGATGCTTCTGTGTGTGAGCTCACTGAATCATGGCAGTAGCCCTACTGCTGTGAGCTCTATATTCAAGGGAAGATTAGGAGGCTTAAGGAGTTTAAAAATCCCCTTAAATGAACAGACCTGCTGAGTGCCAGAGCCAGGACTCCACTGCAGACTGTCTGAGTTCAAAGCCCTTACTCCTGATCCTGGCAGTAGACTCCAGAAGCTTCCCTGGGAGAGCCCACACAGTTAGCTTTCTTCAGCAAATATTTTTTGAGCACCTACTCTGGCGTAGGCCCTGTGAGGCCTTATAGGCATGAAGATGACTAGAACCATGATCTAGGTTTCTGCAGTTTCTCTAGACTGGTGGTATAGTCACCGGTGATGAAACACAGAACGTCATTTGCTCAACAGGGGATGGAGTTGAGAGGTGGGAGGGATTTATTCATTTGTCCCTGAGGGTGACATGTAGGCAGAGGAATGGAGGTAAATAAGAGTTCAGCAGGTAGGGACACTGCTTGGGCAAGGGCAGGATCTGCTTCCTCTCACTGCGTTCTCCACACTGGGTGGACACAGACGAGATAAGGCAGACAAGTCTCATCTGGAAGGATCGTGTGGGTCCTGGCATGTGCATTATGGAAACTTGAGCAAATGGAGTGAGCGACTGCCCTGTGTGTGTATGTGTGTGTGTGTGTCTGTGTGAACATTGCAGGGTGAGGAGGGCTGTGAGTGATGAGGCTGGAGAGAGAGAGACATGAGCCAGACTTGGATGATTCTGAGCATCAAATTCAAAGTCGGCATTTTATCTTGCAGGCCTTAGAGCTCTGTCATTTTAAACAGTGGAGAATCTGCATGATCCCTGTCAACAGTATTTCTCCAAGTTCAAATATCAGACTTAGCACAGTCCTGACACCCCACCACCCTCACCCTATTCCCTCCACCACAACTCCTCTCCTTTACCCCCTGCAGCCTGAGCCAGGCACAGGAAGACCGCCGGCCACACGAATCTCACCTTCACTGCTGGGCCTGGCTGGTTCTTCTTTCTCATCAACTCCTTTCTCCACATCTGTGCTGCCAGTCAGCTCCTCATTTTCTCAGCTGGCCAACTGCAGTGTCCTCTGATTGGTCTCTGTTGTGAGCTGATGTATGTATGTGTTTAGGTAACCCTTGGTACCTGTGAGTGACCTTATTTGGAACAGGGCCTTTGCAGATGTCATCAAGGTCTTACAGAAATAGGATGGGCTCTAAATCCAATATGCCTGGTAACTTCTCATGAAGAAGAAAAAACACACAGACCCACAGGGGAGAAGGCCATGTGATGACAGGGGCAGAGAGTGAGCCGTGCCTCTGCAAGCCAGGGAACACCAAGAATCACAGCGACCCCAGACTCTAAGGGAAGGGCATGCAACCCATTATTCCCTAGAGCAGGGGTTCTCAACCTTCCTAAAGCCATGGCCCTTTAATATAGTTCCTGTGGGTCATGACCCACAGGTTGAGAACTGCTGCCCTAGAGCCTTCTGATAGAACATGGCCCTGCTGACATCTTGATTTTAGAACTCAGCCTCCATCTGAGAATGGATTTCCATTATTTGAATTTCCATTATTTGAATCGCCACCTTGTTTGTGGTGATTTGTTAGGACAGCTCCAGAAAATGAATACAATCTCCTTGCCTCCCAATTTGCCAGCCGCCACCTGTCCTTCATGGAAGTATCACAGTGATTTTTCTAAATTGCAGATTTGCCTTTATCATTTTTTCATTTTAGAGTGTCAGCGGCTCCCCATCCACTGTCTACCTCAGGACAAAGCCAGCTGACGCAGTGGCTCACACCTGTAATCCTAACATTCTGGGAGGCTGAGGCAGGAGGATTGCTTGAGGCCACGAGTTTGAGACCTACTAGAGCAAGAGTGTGACCCCCATCTCTATGAAAAATAGAAAAATTAGCCTGGTGTTGGGCATGTGCCTATAATCCCAGCTATTTGGGAGGGTGAGGCGGGAGAATTGCTTGAGCCCAGGAGTTTGGGGTTACAGTGAGCTACAGTACTCACTGTAGCCCAGGCAACTTAGTAAGACTCTGTCTCAAAGAACAAACAAACTAACAGACAAAAAAGCCAAAATAAAACCCCAAAGCTTTTCCTCTTCGGGGCCTCTCCTCTGCTCTGAGTGTCCTATGGAGGACGTTTTGGTTCTCTGTGATTGAAATGCCTGCTGTTCCCTGTTCTGTTTGTTGACTTCTTCTCATCCTGGCATCATCTGCAAAGTGGTCTGCATCCTTGTCACTCCTTGTCCTCACTGTGATTCTCCTGGTCACTAGCATGGAATGTCCTAGAAATGGCAACAGATAATTCCATGTTTAGATCTGCAGAGCCTATCACTGTGTCTAGAATAAGGAAGTGAAGAACAAGTGTTTATTGGATGGGTGAATAAACACATGAATGGATAACAGATTCCGGGAAAACCATGGTTCCTATTGCCTGTCACTATGCAGAGTTCAGAACAGCTTAAAAGGATTTGATATCAGCCATTCTTCCATCACTGTCTGTGTGACTCAGGAAAAGTTACTTAACCTCTCTGAGATCCACGTATAAAGAGAGAAGCAATAACACACACATCACAAAATTACTGAGAAAATCAGACGAGACGGTGTGGGTGAACGAGAGGCCAGTGCAAAGCCTGGGGCACGCCGCAGGGCTGTTCCTTGGCTTCCCCAGTTCAACCCGCAGGTTATGTAACCGTGGATTAGCATATTCCACATTTGAAATCTCATAAACGCTAAGCAGAAATTGCCCTTTGTTTTCCCTCCGTCAGGACATGCACAAGAATGACCTCTGCGGTGGAAACTTCTCTAATTACTTGTGCAGAACAATAGCAAAAGCCATGAGGGGGTCCGTTTAAACACAGGAGGAGCAATTAATCACAGCCCCCTGGAATATTGCTTTTGGTCCTGAACTCAGTTTGCCTTATATACAGGAAATGAAATGCAGTAATTATGGCCGTCACTTGAGACCCCAGCGTCCTGGCTTCAATTCCCCAATCCTTCATCATTTCATTTGGGCTATGTCTGTGGGACGCCAAAACATCTGGCTAAAAAGTGAAAAATGCCATCCATTTTTCAACTGATGACTCATTGAATATTCTACCTTTCCATTTTTTTTACAATCACGGTAAAATACCTATAGCATTTACTATTTAATCATTTTCAAGTGTACAGTTCAGTAGCGTGAAGTAAATTCACATTGCTGTACAACTATCACCACCAACCGTGGCCAGAACTTTTTCCTCATCTGCCGAAGAAACTCTGTGCCCATTAAATGATGACTTTCAATTGCCCCCTCCTCCCATCCCCTTGTTAACCACCCTTCTACTTTCTGCCTCTAAAGTTGATTATCCTAGGTTTCTCATATCAGTGGAATCAATCATGCAGTGTCGGTCACTAGCCATTAGTAAATGGCTAATTTTAGTCATGTCCTGAAGGTTCATCCATGTTGTAGCACAGGTCAGCGTGTTCTTCCTTTATAAAGCTGAGTGATAGTCCAGTTGGGCGTCTACACCACATTGTATTTATCCATTCATTTGCTGATGAGCACTTTCCTGCTTCTTCCTTTTTTGGCCATTATGAATAACACTGCTCTGAATGTGGGTGTGCATATTACCTGTTCAAGTCCTTGCTTGCTTTCAATTCTTTTGGGTATGAACCCAGAAGTGGCATTGCTGGATCCTACGCTAATTCTACTTTTGTTTTATTTTTGGAGGAATCACGATGCAGTTTTGCACAGCAACTACAGCACTTCACAGCCCCACTTTCCCAGTGCACAGTCAGTGTTCCAGTGTATCCACAGCCTCACCAACACTTCTTACCAATAAAGCCACACTAACGGGTGCCAAGTTTACCTTTCCTTTTTCATGTGTTGCAAGAATTTACATTTTTACATGCTCCTTCATTCCTGCCTTCAGTCTCTCAATTTCTTCAACCCATCGTGTATGATGGCAGGTTTATCTGAACACCTTGCTCAGTCTGTGTCTAGCACTCTAGTAGCCCAAATATTCTAGATTTTTGTATTTTTGGCCAGTTCATCCTAAACATTTCTGCAGCCCAAGCAGGATGAAGCCCAATCAGAAACTGAAAAGGAGGCCACAAGGGGGGGGTTAGAAAGGGTGAAGGGATTTTTCCTGCTCCTGTGAATCAGGCGCTGTCTCCCACATGACCCTGGCACTATCTCTTCCCCTCTGATGGCTCCTTCAGTGACTTTGTTGTCTAGAAGACTGTGAGCTTCTTGAAGAGATGGATGGACACTTACCAATCTGTGTATCCCCAGTACTTACTTAGTCAAGACCAAATTGACGTAGCAAATGCTGCATTATGTTTTCTAAGAAATTTAACTTCATGGATTAGTGAAGAATTTGCATTCTTACAGAAGCAGAGGAAGCCATAAGAAAAATATACTAAATTTTATTGTCCAAACAATTCTATCAGGAGAACTGACAAATTTCTCTCTGTGCAGTTTTAGTTCATACGATATTATTGATGCTTACTGGGTCTCCTGGAGTACTGAGAACTCTCTTGAGGCCATTTTAAAGGTTTATTTGAGTCTAAACATGTAATCACTGGTCTCTGCCTGGAGATGTGGCTCCAGAGGCTGCAACTTGCTGACGGTTGCTGAGAGCTGTCATCGGTGATGGATGGAGCTGTTTGCTGTCCCCATCAGCCAGCAGAAAAAGCTCCCTCCAGAAGTGCCCATGGGGGAGTGTGCTCGAGTTTTGAACTCCTCATTCCTGCCTATGTTTTGTATGTGAGCCCATTTCTGTTTGTTTATGAGACAATATCAGAGATAAAAAAATCAGGGTCATCTTCTGGTGACTTAAGGGGGGACTTCAGTTTTATAATTTTCATTTTTTCTTACTGACAACAAAAGCTCTGGGATGGCCAATTCCTAAACTTCCACCAACATCTCAGACTGAGTTCTCCCTTACCATGTTGGGGAACAATTCCGCGTGTGTCTTTCATGATTCTTAGGAACGAAGATACTGGCTGCCTTTATTCCAGACTGTCTTTATAAGAATGTTTTGACATAGAAAGGAGCCTTGGAGGAGAGTGTCTCTCCAGAGCAAAGGGCAGGCTTGTTTATTGTCCAGTAAAATAAAAATAATATCTCCCTCTGGGGCAAAGGTTAGGCAGGTTTATTGACTACATGTTATAAAATACTCAGACTCCCTATACTGAGTATTTCTCAGTTGAGATCAAATTCACTCTCTGTGCAGTTCCCACTCGGTCCCTCTGTATCACCTCTATGGGATCTTGGGGGGCAAGGGGAATTGATGTCAATGTGCTGATGCTTATGCTGCTTGCTGTTCTGTGAGTAATAAAGTCTTCTGCCTCCGACCTGGGAGTCTCATATCTTTTGCCATCACCAGTGAAACTGTGACAGGCTAAGACTAACTTGTTACTTTGTAAATTGGGTAAAGTCTCAGATTTGAGCCCCTTTGTGATTTGTGATACAAACTGCCTTTATCGAATGTTAACTAATTATGTCATAATCTTCTTCCCATGCTGCCCTCCTTTAGCCAAGCTTGGATTCTAGAAGTCTCCGTGCACAACTGTCCTTCCATGCCCATTATTTTTCCAATAGTAACTTCTGGGAACAGTGTACAAATATTCAGATTGGGTCTGGTCATGAAGGAATAGACCAGGCGTCCTCAAACTACGGCCCACGGGGCACATGCAGCCTGCCTAGGACATTTATCTGGCTGCTGGGTGTTTCTGCCGCTGCTGCCTGTCCTGCTTAGTGGCTGACTTGTCCCAGGGCTCATAGTCCGGCCCTCCAACAGTCTGAGGGACAGTGAACTGGCCTCCTGTTTAAAAAGTTTGAGGATCCCTGGAATAGACAATGGAGAAAGCTATTCTGAAGATGGAAATGGATCCTGCGGGCTCTTTGGGAAATGTGGGTATATGTAATGGAAAGACTATTTTCATTCCTCCCTTACATCTCATTCTCCAGGTGTCTGCTCCCTCCAAGGCTGTGCTGTGAAACATGTTATCCCAGAGAAGTTTAGTACTAGTGTTTCTTGACACATAGGTCATTGATCAATGTTTGTCCCCAAGCTGACTTTCTCTGCCCTTTACTGGTGCAGTAATCTTGACAACCAGTTGGGCCTTTATCTAGGACAGGCTATAGGATTCCTCGCTGAGGGGTGTGGGGAAGGCACAGGCCTGGGCTGGCTTGCCAAGCTGTGTGTCATAGTGTTTGGCCACATCCTCTGAGAGTGGGCAACATAACTTTCTGGTTCTCACAAAAGTCCCTTGTTGACTAGCAGAGACAAAGCAAGGCTTTCTAAGAGAAGAAAGAGGAATTTTTTTAATTCCCAAGTTGCCAATTTTAGACATAAAGTCTGAGACTTTCCAAGGCTCTGATTATAGAATTTTATTACAGATGAAGACGTCAGGATATAAAGTGAGGGAGTTCTCCAATCAGACCGAAAGAGGAAAGAGAGAACCTAACTCTCCTGGGCCTGGGCCAAGAGTTGGCAAGGAAGGGACAGAATATAGGGCAGCAGTTCTCAATCCTGTTGCAACCCACAGGAACTGTATTAAAGGGCCGCAGCATTAGGAAGGTTGAGAACCACTGATATATGGGTAGGGCGAGGAGGCTCCACAGCTGCCATCACCATGAGGCTGGTCCTCAAGTTAGAGTAGTTAAGAGTGGGGGGGGGAGAGGTAGGACCCCACTGCTCCCTGGGGCACTCCCAATCTCCTGGATGTTGCTAAAGCATTCTCCAACTTTGGCCTTCCTGGGCTTCATATTGTTTTGCAAATGCACCAGACATGCTCTGGCCTCAGGACTTTTGCACATACTATTCTGTTGGTATGCAAGATTCTTTGATCAGGTATTCTCACAACTCACCTCCTACCAATTGAAGGTTTCCATTCAAATCTTTTCAAATATAGGACAAAGCATCCTTCTGAAATAGCACCCTCCCATTCAGTGCTCCCTATCCCTCTTCAGGGATGTACTTTCCTTCACAGGATCTGTCAGCCCTGGACACACTGTGGATTTATTTTGCTTGTTGACTTAGTGTCTTTTTGCTCCCACTGGACTGGGGACCTTGTTTTGTTTGCTGCCCCATCTCCAGTGCCAACAACAGTGCCTGGCACAGAATACATATGTTTTGAATGAATCCATAGGCTCCAGGATCATGAGAGAAGCCCCACCGTGGCTTGATGTTAGCCTCAGTGCAGGCTGTGTGTGTCTGAGAGGTGTCCAGATGTCCAGGTCTGAGCAGTCCTCCAGGCCTCTGCATTTTAGGCCAAACATGCAGGAGGCTGGGAGCTCCCACTTGCCAGATAAGAGCACTTTAAGTATGATGTGGAGAAGCAATGATCTAGGATCTGGAAGGGATGAGCACTGGAAGTGACCAAGGCCAGTGGCCCAGCAGGGCCGGTGATAGCAGCTCTGGCTGACATGGGGCCAGACAGCACCCGTCGTGCCTCAGTGGCATCCCTGCAGACTAGTTGCACACTGACCATGATCAGCCGCTGTTCCCCTCATCCTCAGGACTCACACCCAGACCACCACTTAGAGAAAGAGAGTGGGAGCAAGGATTTCGATGGAGAGCTGAACTTGGAACTGACTATTTACCAAAGAGATGATTCCTGCCAGAAACAAGTTGTAACGGAGCTGACTGGAAGGCCACAGTCACCTGCCCTGGCCCCCTGACCCCACTCTCCAGCAGGTGGGGTTCATGAAGAAGACTGACACAGCTGCAGGGAAATTTAAACAGAAAAACATGGTGGCTATACATTTGAGTACAGTGTGTTAAAATTTGGGACCTAGTTATCACCCTTGGGCCTGATATATGCTTGAGGAGAGCCTCCCTGGGAGGAGTCTCAGAGATGGCCCCAGTGTATCTCTTTCCCAAACCTCCTGCTGAGATAAAGTTTCTGTGGTCACTTGCCCACTATTCTAAGTTCAAGGCTGCCTCCTCCAGATGCCCTGGAGCTTTACCTAGGGGTCCTGGCAGTAGATGCTGGAAGTGTTTCTTGCCTGATGACTTAATTGCCAGATACTTCTTTGGAACATTGCACAGACTCCCCTGTACTTTGGGGATCCCATTGGAGCTTCTGAAATTGAGACCCCAGTGCCTTAGTCACCTGGGCTCTGGTTGGTGCATGTGAGTTTCGCTTTCATTGTCATGTGAATAAGTAAGACTTAAGCAATGAAAGATGCAATCAAGGTGAATTTTGTATTCCAACGGAAAATAGACTAGTAGAGAATTAAAATGATGAATATGATAGTCTTTACTACAACCAAAAAATTCTCATAGAGTCGTTGTCCTCAAGTGGGGCAATTCTGCCCCTGCCTTAGGGACAGTCGTGGTGTCTAAAGGCATTTTGGGTTGTCACAATTTAGGGGGATGATGTTGGTGCCCAGTACACCCAGGCCATGAATACTTCTTAAGATCCTATAATGCACAGCCCCAACCTCCCAGCCTCACAGCCAAGAAGGAGCTACCTGAATGTTCCTGGTGCCCTGGTTGGGAGACATGGCTACAGAGCTTGTTAGCTTTTCAAAGCACTTTAGAATCTGTTCTTTAATGATATCTCCAAACACCCTGTGAGGTAACACAAACAGGTATAGCTGTACCCATTTTGCAAAGGTCCCTGTGACTCAGAGATGGCCAGTGAGCTGCCTGGGCCACCTTGAAGCAAAGGGCAGAAGGAGTATCTTTCTCTCCATGGCCCAGCTCCCTTGGGGTTGTCCTGCGGTCTACGGGCACTTTTCTGTAAAGTGTCTGTTAGTTTTTTTAAAAAGGAATAAAAATTTCAACATTTTTTAAGCATCTACCATGAGCCAGGCATGGAAACCAAAATCTTTGTTCTCAGGGAAGTTACTTTCTGGCAGGAAGCAGTTAAAAATCAAGGTGGTGTGTAAAATAGACAGCATGTCGGATTATAGGGGTAAGGAGAGCAGGGAGGAAGTGAGCAACAGTTGAGGGGGGCTGAATCGAAGTTTTAGATGGCAGGGATGGGGAAGGTCTCAGCTCGGTGGTATTTGAGTGAAGACCTGAATAGAACGAGGGAGCCAGCTGTGTGGCTGTCTGGGAAGGGGTGGCAGGCAAGTGCAAAGGGCCTGAGGCCTTTGTGGCTGTCAGTGTGGCTGACTGAGCACATGAGGGAGGGAGAGGGCAGGAGATGAGGCCACAGATGTCAGTGGAAGGAGGGAATTATAGATGCCCAAAGCACATTGGAAGGACTTTGGCTTGCATCAGAGAAATAGGGAGCCACTGCAGGACCTTCGCAGAGTCTGGGGAGACTCTTTGGCTTTGAACTGCACCACTCTGGCTGCTATGTGGGGAAGGGAATGAAGAAAGAAGCCGTGAAGTAGTTCGATTTCTTTTTTGAACGAATTAAACAGTTGTCCCAATTTCCTCAATTCCTTTCTTTCTTTCTTTCTTTTTTTTTTTCTTAAACTCAATTCCATGATGATGTGAGCAAGGACTAAAAAATATAGTTGTGGAGAAGTGCCTAAGAGATCCCCCCCAAATAGGGCTCGGTGATAAACAAGGAAAAGGGAAGGTTCTGGTTGGAAA
This sequence comes from Galago senegalensis, assembly GCA_963575145.1. NCBI lineage: Eukaryota > Metazoa > Chordata > Mammalia > Primates > Galagidae > Galago > Galago senegalensis. Next base: position 117,924 of record CAUYTI010120934.1, on the reverse strand, counting down.
ACCCAGCATGCTGGCCGGGTCCCAGGGGGTGAGCAGGCGCCGCGGCTGTGCCTGGAGCAGGCAGTGTGCTCGGAACTCGCCATCCCAGAACATGCGCAACTGCCCTGCATGGACGGAGGCCGCGAGGCTGGAGCGTGATATCATTTCCACCAGGATCCGCAGGGCTTCTCGAGAAAATCCAGAAAATTATTCTCCTCGGATTAGTTTTCATTTCATCGTGGTCTGTGTGTCATTACTTTACCTGTCTTAGCCGCAAGTCCACAGCCTGTTTATGTTAAGCCATAAGCCTCCGAACTTGGGATTCTCAGGGGCTAAGCCTGAACTTCCCATTAACTGATACCAATGTTTGTTAAGAAAGCTACATCACCAACTTAACGGGGCGGGACATTTGAACAAAACCCATTACATCATTGCTGGGTCTTTGGGGATGAGGACTTTTTATTTTCTTCTTATCATGAAACCAAAAGTTTAAAGGAGTGTGATCAACTAACCTAGTTTCATTTTATCAGAAAAAAGTTAATCAGGGTGTATGCGGCTGCTTCTCAGGGTGGGTGAGAGAAAGGTGGGGTGACGACCCCTGAGTGCTCCCAGGGGGGTGAGATTTGGGAGCCTCCCCTGGGTATTGAGACATGTTTGCTGGAGGTATGCAAGCCTACTGTCTGAGAGCCAGTGTGACCTTCCAAGGGAGACCTTTACAGCCAATGTAATATAAAACCTAAGGCAGACAGATGTCCAAACTCACACCCCAGACTTGGCCAGCAATGGGTTTTGCACATTTGGTCCCCATGCAGTTTCAGGAGAAAACGAGATTTGCACCACATATGAATGCGGGGAGGTAGTACGTAAAAGCACACGTTTCCAGGTTCCCTTGGAACATCAGAACATCGTACAAAACTGAGCAAACCTTGTAGTGTGTGGGGACAAGGATGCAGAGGTGAGAAACCCCTCATGGACCCCCCTTGGCCTCACTGCAGCTCCCCTTACCACATCCCCCCAAAAAGGAGAGGAGGGCTGTTGCTCATTCAGCATCATACTTGCATTGTTTCTTTTCCCTTTTAGAAAAGAACTATTTCTCTGTATTAATGTTTCTACTGAAAACGAGAAATTAAGAGGCTTGTGTTCCCCCCAAATGATAGGGGTCGCTAAAGAAGAGTATCCCGATGGGTCGGGGTACCTGTCCACCTGCATGTCCTCCTCCCACCCAGTTGATTCCCTCGCTTGCTCCCTGGCTCTTGCAGCACTCCGAGTGTGTGATTAATGCTTTCTCAGTGGGCAATTTGGGTACTGGGATAAGGATCTCCCAGACCACTGGGTGCCTGACTTGTGAGTAGCAAAATCGTGGAGAGCCAGGGGACTGGGACCCGTGGCCTGAGCAGAGGGCTGGAACAGAAGTGCTCAGAGCCCCAGCGCAGTGTGGTGTGGGTGACAGCTTCAGCACTGGGGGCACAGGAGGCAGGGCCTCTTGGACAAGCCTCCAGCGGAGGCCCTCCCTGTGACACCAGGTTATGGGAGACATGCAGAGTCACCCCAAGCTTCTCTAAGCCTCCGTTTCTCCCTCTGGACCCTTTGGTGCTCTCCTCTGCCCTCCCAACTTCACCATTTCTGTTAAGTCAGCAAATGATAGAGTAGGCACCTGGGAATTTTGACAACTGTTACATTCTGCCCAGCAAGAAAACAGGGATCTGAATGTGGGGTTTCTGGGATGTCGGGGCCAAGAGAAGAGGTTGCAGGGCTGGTCTGCTCCTCTCTGGAGGATGGAGGATGCAACTGCCTTGTCACCCTCCTGCTGTGTCCTCAGGTGGCCCTGAGTAAAAACACCCAAAGATAGAAGGCATGATGTCAGTATTTCTCTCATGCTTTAAAGTTTCTACAATGCTCTCTAGGACCCTTCCATTTCAGCTTCATGAGATTGGCAGAGACAGACGAGTGAAATCAAAGGGTTACAAATCACTCTATTTGAAAGGAGAACCAGGACCACATACTTTTGATTTCTGCAGCAAGTTTTTCTTTTAAGCTGATGTGTTAAAAAAGAAGGCACTGCCGATACACTCTACCTGAAGGGGCTGCGACCTGGGCAGCAGCACACACACTCACACACCCGCAGGCTCTGTGAGTTTTCAAGACCCCACTCTGTCCTTCCCCCAGGCGGGCCTTGCGTTAGGTCAATGTGACTGGCATTCTCTCTATAAAGAAGGCAAACATCTCTTCTAAACCTCTAACTCATGATAAAATCTTTCACTTGCCCCTGCTGTTTTTACCATGCCATGGGTGCATGCCACCAGGACAGGGGGTTTTAGAAAAGCAAGCCCCAAACCCAACCTCCCTTCTTGCCGTCCTTCTCCCCGACCTGGGCACTTGTGTTGGGGGCAGGACTGGTGAATTCCCCAGAGTTCTGTCTGGTCTTGTTTTCCTCCCTTCCAGAGATAGGGTTTCCACCATTTCCTACAGGAGATTTTCCCCCAGTTTATCATCTCTGACATTTATAGCAGGAAGACTGGGGTCGTTGGGAACGCTGGGCTGGGAAGTGGAGCCGGCTGACTTGCATGGAGACTTATGGGGCAAATAGGAAAGTTCCAAGCAACTCAATACCTGGAAGGTATCAGAGGATCAATAAAGCAATAATCACAGCTAATCTTTGTGGAAGGATGCAGAATCCCCGAGGCCGGCTGGGTGGTGTTTACAGAGCCATTCCTCGGCCTGTGATTTATGGCAGCCCTGGTCAAAAGAGGCAGTGAGGCCAGAGCTCCCAGACGCTCAGGGACAATAACAACTCACCCTGGGGAAGCAAACCCAGGCCCAGCCCTGTCTCCCCACACCAACTGTTTTCTGAAATAACAGCCTTATTGAGATATAGTTCACATACCGTACAATTCACGCATTTAGAGGACACAATTCAGTGGGTTTTAGTGTATTCGCACTTTGTGCAACCATGACGACCCGCAGTTGGAGCACACGTTCACGACCCCCCAAAGAGCCCCGTGTACATTAGCAGCCACTCCCCTTCCCTGAGCCTGTCCCATCCCCAGGCCATCACTTTCTGTGTCTACGGATTTTCCAAGTGAGGACATTTCACATCAACACAGGGTGGTCCTCCGTGGTCGGCTTCTTCCACCTGGTATGTTTTCAAGGCTCATGTTGTAGCATGTATCAGTGCTAGATTCCATCTGAACCGGCCATTTCACTCCCAGGCAAATGCCCAAGAGAAATAAAATACATCTACATAAAGACACGGAACGAGCAAGCACTTACAGCAGCGTTATTCACAACAGCCCAAAAGCGGACACGCTGTAAACACTCATTAGGCGGTAAGTAGATGGTGCACCTATTTGATGGAATATGACTCAGCCACAAAGAGGCTGAAGTACTGACACATTCTGCAACGTGGGGGGACCTGGAGGACATCATGAAGGAGGCCAGCCGTGAAGGAACGTGTGTTGTATAATCCACGAATGTATAGTATCCAGAAAAGGCAAATTTGCAGAGACAGAAAGATTAGGGATCGCCAGGACTGTGGGAAGGAAGACCTGAGGATGAATGACAACTAATGAATCAGTGTTTCTTCTTGGGGTGATGAAAACGTTCTGCTGTTACAGAGTGGTGTCAGTTGTACAGCCTGGTACCGAATTAAAAAGCACTTACCGTATGTTCTACGTGAGTGAATCTCATAGAAAATAAAGTGCACTTCAGTGGAAAACTTGTAAAAGGAGCGTATGGAGAAAAAAGAGACGTTGAAGACCAAGGCGCGCTGTCCCAGTCCAGAGAAGATGCTGTAAACCTGTTTCTCCCTGATCTCTGCACCACGTGCAGCAGCAGGCCCGGGAAATAATGTGAGCCAAATGCAGACGTGGCCAGAAGAATGAGAGGGGCTTGAGACCCCAGGACTGGGAGAACACAGCTGCAGCTGCAGGTCTCACAACAGCAGGAAGGGACCACACCTGGTGTCTCCCACCCCCCACCCAGCAACGGAAGTCACTAGGTAGGTTCCTTCCCTAGCATTGGAGGAGGGCTCTTGTGACAAAGTGACCTGCTAGGTGATCGTCTGAGGGCTCCACTGCCAATAAACAGCAAAGTCTCATCCCCAGGCCTGAGACTTCAGGCCGTGTGGGCAAGGGGAATGTCCCCACAGTAAGTGGCACACCTGGAATATGTGGGGATGTGGAGAAACATGGGGTGGACTCCTCAGACTGAGAGACGCCGTGGAGCTGAGACACTCTTCTCCCACTAGAGACACCAGGGCAGCCCCAGAGGCAACGGATGAATGAGCAGAACACAGTGACGAGGCAAAAGCTTTGAAAATTAAACCGTCATTGGAACCACAGCTCACAAAATAAGCTAGTTCTTGTGTGCGAAAACTAAGCAGGGTGACCACCTTCTAAAATAAATGATCTTAACACCCTGCTGACTGGTCACCAGTTCCCCAGTAATGTGGATCGATCGTTTCTACGTAAAACTGCCAGTCAACAATGTGTTCATAGGATCAAGAGTCTCTTGACGCTGGCTAGCACCCCACTTCTGTGTGGGCACACCTAAGCTCTGCACTGTCTTGTGAAATCTGAGACCACAAGGGCTGTGTCTTTATTCTATTTTAAATTTTTCACTCATTGTTTTGTAGATTGCAAACTGATATACATGTGTGTTGTAGAAAATCTGAAAAATAAAGAGTAATAAAGAAATTGTAGGTGACTTATAATCCCACTGGAGAGAATGTAGATATGCATGATGGCTGTGTACACGTGTGTGGGTCCATATTATTCATATACCTTTCCAGTCTACTTATATTTGTAGCTAAGAAGTTTTTCCCTTACAGAAAATGGCATTCTCTGTATAAAGAATTACATATTTCTATACAAATATGAACGTATTTCCTGTGTACTATGTTCCTTCTCCAAATCATTAAGTGTTCTTTCTGCATCACTTTTAGTGCTTGCATAGTATTTAATCCCATTGCTGTAAAGAACATGTTGTAGTTACTTTTGGACCACCTGCCTTGACACAGTACCCTGTAAGTTGCTCAATGCTGAATAAATGGACAGAGCTACGTGGCCAGGCTGAAGGCCACAATGCTTGCTGAGTCCTGTGCTGGGCTTTCACGTCTCTGGGACTGGCCCCTAGAAAGGAAGAAAGAGCCTCTGTGCAGACTGGTGGGAAGTCTCCAGAGGGATTGTGGCTCCCATGTAGAAGGCTCTCCAGTGTTTCCAAGTAGATACTCAGCCTGGGTCCTCCAGATCCCACCAAAAAGGAAGGCTGCTTCTGGCCCTCTCGAGAAGGCTTGCTGCAGGGCACCTTGCAATTCTGGCCTCCCATCCCCAACTCCTTCTTTTACCTCCAGGCTTTCTGCTCTGGCTCATGTGGTGTCTCAGACTGAGGAGTCCATCCAACACTTCCCACTGGCAAACTGCACTGTGACAGCAAGCCCCAGCTCCACAGACATCGGTGTGCATCTTCTCTGACCCACTCCGACACTCAGTGCAAGCTGCAGAGGGAAGCCCGGGCCATCTGTTGGGCAAATGTGGTCTCATGTCTGGTGTCAGTCCTCCTGATGAGACTGCAGATCCCAGCCCAGCCTCAGCCCTCAATGAATGCTTCTGGAAGGACTGATGGGCGGGACAGACCTGCCTGCCTCTGCAGAGGGGCAGAGAGCTTCACATCCGACAGCAACCAACCTCGCAGCTCTGGAGGGAAGCTGGACGGCAGCTGCCTGGCCGAGGCTGGCGTCTCCGGGCAACGCTTGCCCTTGCTGTGACACGCCTGAGATGCCAGAAAGTTGCCAGAGCAGGGAGAGGAGGAGGATCCTCTGGCATGTTTCCTAACCATGGTTTATGAAAGGGAAAGTCATCTTTATTGCATTTAACTTAGACAAGGAGGTTACTGGCACTTCATCTGGTGCTCACTTCGGAGCAGCTGTTCAGCATTACCGAGGAGAAGGACGAGCGACTCGTGTTCCTTGCTTTGTGCCAGAGAATCCAAATAAACAGACACAATGGCGTCTCCCCTGACAGGCAGAGTTCCTGGAACCAGGAAAGTTTTCTCCCAAATCCCCTAGGTCTAAGTCCCAAGATATATTTTTTTCCTTTTTACCCTGAGGCTTCATTGAGTCAATAGATATATCCTGGTTCTGATTCTGAGCTGCTCCGGGGCTGAATCCAGGAGTTGGAGCTCAGGGAAGAGTCAGACAGGAGTGGCCATGTTGAAGTGGATTTTTTTTCTACAATAAGTCACAGGAGCAGAGGTTTAAAAAGCTCAAGCAAACAAGTAAGCAAGCTTTAAGCAGCAAAGGAGACTACTGAATGTGTACAGGGATACTCCGGGATTTGTAGGCAGGCTGGCCCTCAAGACCTGAAGAACTGACTAGCCCTCGGGAGGTCAAGCAAGGGGAAGAGCTCTCGGGACGTGCCAAGGGCATAGTTGTTGGATGCCAAGTATCCAACAACTGAATGTTGAATGTTTTCTCAAGTGTCCCTAAATGTTGGTGTCTCTTTTTCCAAATTCAAAGTAGTAGTAAATGGGAGTACCTGATTGGCCCAGTCCTGGTCATTTGCCTGCACTCTGGATAGTGGTACACAGAGAGGATGGACTAGCAGGGTCTTTTGAATTCTGAGGACAGAGTGGAGTCACAGTGAGACTCTCCTACAGCCAACACTTCTATGGAGGTTTCTTCCTTTAAAATAGGTCTTTTGGTTAATAGAGGAGGTATACCCAGGATTTTTAAAAGTAAGGGTGATTGATGCTCTATTTCTTTTCTTTTCTTTTCTTTTCTTTTTTTTTTTTGAGACAGAGCCTCAAGCTGTACCCCTGGGTAGAGTGCTGTGGCATCACAGCTCACAGCAATCTCTAACTCCTGGGCTCAAGCGAATATCCTGCCTCAGCCTCCCAAGTAGCTGGGACCACAGGTGCCCGCCACAACGCCCAGCTATTTTTTGGTTGCAGCCATCATTGTTGTTTGGGGGACTGGGCTGGATTTGAACCTGCTACCTTAGGTGTATGGTAGCACCTTAGCCATTTGAGCCACAAGTGCCAAGTCAATGCTCTATTTCTTAAGCTGGGCATGATTTTTTTGGGAGTGTGTGTGTGAAACCATCCAACCCAGTACAGTGGGATAAATGAATGCATTCCTCCGAGGCCTCAGCAGGAAGCACTAGGGCCACAAGCTTGGGAGAGTCTGCCTGCAAATTCCAGATTTGGAGATAGATGCCTTCTAAAGGTGTTTGCATTTTAAAACTTGTAATTTCCCATGAGTTCGATTTAAATTCAAATGCAAAGTTCTTACAAGGTTACATTTTGGGGGGTACAGTTAAGGCAGAGTTTGCTTCAATTTTGCTAAAAATAATACTTTAACTGCCAGTAACTGGAAGAAACACATTTCTTTTTCTTTTTTTTTTTTTTTTTTGTCCTCAATTTCTAATCTCAAGAAAACAGAAGTCAACTCTCTGTGGAGTTTCTAGCCAAGGAACAAAGATTTAGAGTCCGGAAAGATGGAGTCCTGGGCTGTGTAGTCACATCTTCCTTAAATTATAGCTGAACCACAAAATTACTCTGCAGAGTGAGGAACGACCTCCTGGCTTCTCATGGTGTTCTCACGTCTCCTTCCTTCACGCAAGCTTGGTGAGACCGCTAGCATCCCACATTTGTCTCATGTCCAGGCATTTTCAGTACCTCTCCTTGTTCTTATGAGCTATCACCTATTTTTTCCCCCTGGATAACTCAAACACACAGTGTTACTTGAGCATCATTAGAACTTTAAATTGCTGCAATGAATATTTATATATTCAATCTATATTTGTAGCTAAGGGAATGAGGACAAATAGCAGCTTGGCTGTTCCCCGGAGATTGTGTTTGGGGGCAGGAGATGCATTAGCAATCTGGGTGGGTTAATCACAGGGTAACACAGAAGCTTGTGCCAGGGTTCTTTACCCCAGCCTGGGAAATCGAGGCAAGCTGCATAGGCTGGGCAGTGGGAGGAAGGGTTGAGAAGAAAGGGAGCATGGGAGAGAGCTGGGAGTGGGGCAAGCTGCTTGGACCTTGGACCATGTGGAAACGGGTGCAGCAATGTGGGAGGAGAGTGCAGGGGAGCTCCGTTAGTAATGTAAGAAATAGGAGGGTCAGCCATTTGGAGGAACAAAGGCAGGGAAAAGAATGAGTCAGCTTTAGAAAGGTTGGTTTTGTTGCCAAAGAAACATTTGAGAGGAGTGTTCCAGTTGAGAGTTTGAATCCTGCATGCGCTGGGAGGCAGACTTATATTTCAAAGTCACCAGCACATACCTGATCCACAAGTGGGGGCAGAGAAGTGAGTGCTGAGACCAGGTCCAGAGAGAAGAAAAGTCATTCTAGGATGGGACTCAAAGCACGTCCATTGTTAACAGATGGGTGGGGAGGAAAAGTCCTGAGAGAAGCATTACCTGGAGGAGAGTCAATATTTTGTCCAGTAGAACTTGCAGCTCCCTGGGAAGTCTCTGTTCTCAGACTGTGGCAGCTCAGAGCTCAGCTGGAGAAGCCGGGCAGGAGGGGGAGGAAAGCTACTCCCAAGGACTGCACTGAACCAGGAGCAAACTGTTGGCAATATCTCAGCTGCCTAAAGCTGCGATTGTATTTAGGGCAAACAAGAGTCCAATTGGGAATTTAAGAGGAAATCCTGGACAACTAGACTACCATAGGAAACTTAGAGAAGCTCTGTTATGTTCCTGGGGCTCTAAAAGGCTGTATATATGCACACATGGCTATGCACATGGACAGGAAAGATCCAGGAAAGGAGAAGTCACCCCCAGCCCATTACCCACCTCTGGCCGACCCTGAGCAGAAAGTGAAAGTTGCCACTACCTTGAACATTGCCTGAAGTTTGCAGATTGCCTTCTCACGATGATCTCCTTGGTAAAGCATAGAAGACATATGCACCAGGCATTTAAGGAGACCTTCTCACCAGTCATTGGTTGACCAATAAATCATGCAATTATACCAACCCAGGTATGACCCCCGGTTTAAAAGTAGAAATCAGAACTTAACAAAAAGGCAGCAGAGAACTTAGTAGCTGTACACTACAAGGAACAGAGAATCTACAAACTTGGGCCAGAAAAGTCACTACACAAATTATCAACAAAAAGAAAAAAGAGCAACAATGGACCAGCAACAAAAAATAAATCCTGAGCGAGGAATCTGAAACCAGAGTTGTTATAATATATAAACTAATATGTCCAGGTTTCAATGAAAAATTATGAGACATGCAAAAAAGCACAAATGTATACCACATGTACAGGGATAGAAGCAGGCAGCAGAGAATGGCCTTAGTGGTCACAGAGTCTGGATTTACTAACCAAAGCCTTTAATCAGTTATTATAAATATGTTTAAAGATAAACATAATATAAATATGAGTATTTTGATGTTATAAATATATGTATGTAATTAAATATGTTTAAAGATAAATATAATATAAATATGAATATTTCTATGTTATAAATATATATGTAACATAAATATATGTATTTATATAATATTCTAAAAATTAAAAGAAAGTATTATGTGTTTATAATGATGCTTCACCAAATACAGAACATCAATAAAGAGAAAGAAATTACTATCTATATATCCACACACAAGGGGACTTCAAAAGAGTCATGAGAAAAAGAAATTAAAAGATGAAAATTAAAAATATAAACTATTTCTCAAAATAAACTCTATCAAGTTTGAGACATTTTTGTAAGTGATGAATCAGCCATTTAATCCATTTCTAAAGAACTGACAGTCCTACAAATTTAACCTGATCAATGCACTCTTTTTTACATTATTAACTAAAGAAAAAAGGGGGGGTGCCCTTGGAAGATTTTTTTTTTAAGACCGGAAACAAGCAGAAGTCAGAAGGAGTCAAATCAGGACTCTATGGTAGAAACTTTCACAAAATTGCCGTTATCTGAGAGGACTGAGCAGGAGCATGGTGGTGCAGAAGGGCCCTCTCTGGGGAAGCTGTCCCAGGTGTATTTCTGCTAATGCTTTGGAGACCCTTCTCACCACAGCTCATAATTAAGCAGATGCTATTGTTCTTTGGCTCTCCAGAAAGTCAACAGGCAAAATATTTTAAGCATTCCCCAACTCTGAACTGTTGCCATGACCTTTATTCTTGACTGGTCTTCTTTTTCTTTGACTGAACCACTTTCATCTCTAAGAAACCATTGCTTTCATTGTGCTTTGTTTTGAGAATTGTACTGGTAAAGACATATTTCACCTCTTGCTATAAAGATGAAGAAATGCTTCATGAGAAAAAGGATTAAAAGATAAAAATAAAAAATCATATTTCTCAACATAAACTCCATTAAGTTCAAGACATTTTTATAAGCAAATAATACTAGTCATTTATGCCTACTTGTTTGAAATTTCTTCTGGTACATCTGCTCCTATCCACAGCTGATCCATGTTCCATGGTTTTGGTACCCATCAAATGGAAAATTTGCTCGACTTTAATTTTTCAGTCAGAATCGTATAAGGTGAATCAATTGAGATGTCCATGTTATTGGCTATTGTTTGTGATGTCAAGCATTGGTCTTCTTCAATTAGGGTACAAATAAGATTAATTTTTTTCTTGAAAATTGACATGGATGGTCTGCCACTTCAGGCTTTATCTTCAACATTGTCTCATTCCTTGATACATGATGTGTCATCCATTCATAAACTGCTGATTTCTTTGCGACAAAATCTCAAAAATGGCATATATAAATCCTACTTTATCAATGATAGCATTATATGTTAATGAATTAAATACACCAGTCAAAAGGCAAAGATTAGAAGAATGGATTAGAAACTGTTCCAACTATATATTGCATACAAGAGATATACTTTATTTTCAAAGACACAAGTAAAAAATGAAAAAAGACATACTATATACAAGAAGCAAACAGAGAGAGCTTTATGATGAAAACTTTTTGCTAGAGACAAAAAACATTTTGTAATGATATCAGGATTAATCCATCAAGAAAATATAATGATTATGAACATATATGCACCTCACAGTAAAGACTCACAATATGTAAAGGAAAAGCTAACAGAATTAAAAGAGAAAAACTGACTATTCAACAATAAAGTTGAAGACTTTCCCACTTCAATATCAATAATTGAGAGAACTAGGCATAAGTTCAACAAGGAAGTAGAAGAATTGAATTAGATACTATAAACCAAATACAACTAACAGATGTCTATAGAACATTTTACCCAACAGCAATGATTTATTCTTCTTAAAAGAGCATGAATTATTCTACAGTAGTATCATGTAGATCATGTAGTAGGCCACAAAATCAGCCTTAATACATTTAAAAGACTTGAAATTATACAATACATTTTCTCCAACCTCATTGGAATAAAATTAGAATGAATAACAGAAAAAAAATAGGGAAATCCTCAATATGTAAAAATTAACCAAATATTCTTAAATAGCCAATGGGTCAAGGGAGGAATCACAGGAAAAATTAGAATAAAAACAAGTTTGAGCAACTTAAGTAGCTATCAAGAGAAGAGTAAATAAACAAAATCTGTGAATGTATTCAATGGAATATTATTATTCACCCATAAAAAGGAATGAATGGAGAAACCGTAAAAATATTATGCAAAAGAAATAAGGCAGTCATGAAAGACCATTTTTAATATAATATCATTTATGTGAAATGTCCAAAATAGGTAAATTTTTAGAGACAGCAGATTTCTGATTTCTGGGTGCTGGAGAGAGAAAGGAATGAAGAACAAGGACCAGTGACTGATGATAGATATAGAATTTCTTTGGGGGGGTGTGTGTGTGATAAAATATTGTTCTGAAATTAGTAGTGGTGTTTCTTGCACGATCTATACTAAAACCAACTAAACTGTAGACTGAGGTGAGTGTTTCTTAGAGTAAGCAAATTACATTTCAAAAGAGAACAAAAGAGAGTAAATGGATGAAGAAGAGGGAATCAAGAAGACTGAGGAGAGTATGTTTTGATACAGATTCCTCTCTCTCTGTTCCTCTGTACTAGGTAAACCTCTAGACCCTGGATGTAGTACAATAGGCAGCCAAAATGGAATTCTTCAAGGTGGTGAGAAAGGGTGAACTGAATTCAGGTGCCAGGACTACATTCTGCCAAACACAGTGGCAGAATATCTTAGATTTTTCTCACCCCATAGAAAAGAGAAACACACATCTGGTGCTTCCTAATTCCACCCAGCAGCAGAAGGCACCAGGTAGGTTTGGAGGAGGGTTCCTATGACAAGATGACCTGCTATATGATCAGCTGGGGGGGTCCCAATACCAGTAAACAGCAAAGGGAAGAGCTTTCCATGCCCCCACCCAGGCCTGAGGCTTTCCCCTCCACTGGAGAGGCTTCCTGGGCTAGGCAGTGTGGGCAGTGTGGGCAAGGGGGAATTTCCCTGTAATATCTGCCACAGCCAAAAGAGACTCTTTGTCCCAGTGGGGCGGAGACATTCTTCTCCCACATGAGATATTAGGGCAGCCAGGGGTGACAGGTAGAGGGATCCCATCACAACAAACAGCCAGGCCTGGAAACCACTCTCATTTCCTCTGAATCAGGGGAAATCCTGCCACCACAAGTGCCTGGCAAGGGAAACAAGCCTCTTCTGCATGAACTTGAGAGTCCTCTACTTGAATGGGAAATCCATGAGCAGCCAAAGGAAACTGGTAAGAGGTGAAGCTATAGCAAACAGCCTGGTCCAGGAAACCCTAATGTCCCTGTGGGTAGAAAACTCCCCTTCCCCATCCAGGAAACAGGAGTGGCTGAGATACAATGGTAGGAGGCTTCTACTACCATAGGCATCTAACCAAAGAAACCTCTTTGAGCCCTTGTTTGGGCATAGTACTTACTCTCCTATCTATTGGGAAACCCCAGGGAGGGAAGGTGAACCAAGAGGCAAAAAACAGCCCTGCACAGTCAATCTGGGAGCACCCTGGTCCCTGTGGGCCTGAGAATCTTCTCCTGTACCAGAGACACTGCAGCAGCCCTGGGGAGCAGGTGGTGTCTAGTAGGTGGGTGCAGGTTACACCAAAACAAACACTCCATCTTAGAAGTCCTGCCCATTTCTCAACAGAGAGAGAAGATGACACCATCACAAGTGTTCATCTAGGAAGAGCTCTTTGTCCTGCAAGCAGCACCACCAGAGGCCCAAGAATCACCAGATAAGCAAATAGACCAATGACACAGCAAAAGCTCTGTGTATTAGACTGTCATTGGAAGCACAGTTCACCAAAGTTGGCCAGTGCTTATTAACTAAAACTAAGCCAGGTGACTTCCTACTAAAATAAAAGAGTTAAATAAGACCAGAGCCTCCTAACATCATTTATCATTAAAAGAACAAAGAAACTTACCATTTGAATTAATATATTAGTCATGGTTCTCCAGAGAAGCAGAACCAACAGGATATGTGTGTAGGTATACACATAGAAAGGGACTTATTTTAAGAAATTGGCTCATGTGATTGTGATTGTGGAGGCTGGCAAGTTCAAAATCTGCAGGGTGGGCTGGCAGGATGGACATCCAGAAACAGCTGATGTTGTGGCTCAGATATGAGGACCCCCTGCCTTGAGAATTCCTTTTTATGCAAGAAGTGAGTTTTTTGTTCTATTCAGGCTTTCTAATGACTGGGGAAAGATCAACACATTATGGAGGTCATATTCCACCAGTTTGATTGCTAATCTCACCTAAACCCACTCTCACAGAAACATGAAGGATATTGTTTGGGCACACATCTAGGCACTGTGGCCAAATTGTTGCATAAAATTAACCATCACAATGAGAAAGACAATCATAGCACACTAACGCCAAGATGAATCTGATGTCAAAATCATCTGCTGAAAAATTTTAAAAGGCTATTTATAAAAACATACCATCAATTACAAGTTTTTCTGGAAAAAAATTAAAAAAGAGAAAATTTCAGCAAAAAAATAGAAGTGATGAGAACTAAATGGAAATTGCAGAAATGAAAAATCCAGTAATCACAGTAAAAACTAACTGGATGGGCTCACTGGTAGAGATGACAAAGAATAAACTGAGTGATCTTGAGGACACAGTAGGCCCAGTCTGAACAACTAAAACAACATAGATTAAAATAACAACAAACAAAACAAAGCACCAGAACTTAAAAGGACCTGTATAGCAATAATAAATGATTCAGCATGTGTACTATCAGAGTTCATGAAAAGAGTACAAAAAGAGGCTGAAAGTACTCAAGGAAATAATAAGTGCTGAAAAATAATAGCCAACAGATCTAAGAAGCCGAGTGTCTTAGTCTATGTGTGCTGTTATAAAGAATACCATAGAAACTTACTTCTCACAGTTCTGGAGGCTGAAAAGTCCCAAGTGAAGACACTAGCAAGCACATTCCATGTCTGGAGAAGCCCTGCTTCCTGGTTCCTAGATGGCTGTCTTCTCCCTGTGCCTCATATGGCAGATGGGAGAAGGGAATTCTCAGGCCTCTTCTCAAAGGGCACTAATCTCATTCAAAAGGGCCCTGACCTCATGACCTAATTGCTTCTCGCCATGGGCTGGATTTATCCTTCAAAATACTTGTGTTAGAAATGTAATCCCCAATGCAGCAATGTTGGGAGGTGGGGCCTTTTGGAAGATGTTTAGGTCATGAATGGATTAATGAGACCAGTCTGAGCAAGAGTGAGACCCCATCTGTAAAAAAATAGGCAGGCATTGTGGTGGGTGCCTGTAGTCCCAGCCACTTGGGAGACCGAAGCAAGAGAATCACTTGAGCCTAAGGCTTTGAGGTTGCTGTGAGCTATGATGCCGTGGCACTCTACCCAGAGTGACAGAGTGAGACTCTGACTCAAAAACAAACAAACAAACAAAAAATAAAAGCAAAAACTGGTGAAATCTGAATAAGACTGAAAATTTTATTAATGTCAATATAAGGTTTGTGATATTACTGTATAGTTTTGAAAATTGTTATCACTGGGGAAAATTGGGTAAATAATATATGAGATCTCTCTGTAATATTTCTTACAACTACACGTGAATCTACAGTTATCTCAGTAAAAGTCTCCATTAAAAAAAAAAAAAACTGAGGAGAGGGGGAAATTATAGGAAGAGAGCCCAGAGAGAGTGGTAATTAAGAAGATGAGGAAGACGAGAGGTTTTTGAAGAAAAGGACATGATAAAATAGATTTAAATATATTATTCCATCAAAAAGAGAAGACTGTAGGTCACACTTTTGGCCTCCATTAACTCTGAGCTCAACCCAGCATGGCTTCTTATCGGTCTGTATGATACCACACTGCCCAGGGAGCTCCCTGAAAAGTTGGGCTTAGAAGTTGGCACCAAGGTATGGGGCCAAACTTGGGGGAAATCTGTTCCCTGCATTTGCCCAAATGTGGGCCCCTGGCCTCCATGGTGTTTTTCCACATTATTTCCTCGGGATGCTAATTTTAGGTGAGTTGCCACCAAGGTTGTCCTTCCCCTGAATATCAAGGGTCAGGCCTGGCTTTGTGATAAAACAATGCTTCTGAGTGCCCCTTATTTCTAGAATGCCTGGGAAGAGAGCATAATTCCATTTCCCACCTACACTGCTTGGTATCCTGGAACCCAAACTCTGAGCTTATGTGGCCACTTAGCCCTTGGTGGAGGCAGGGATGGGAGCTAGGCCTGGCCCCAACTCCTTGGGATAGATTTTATCTCTGGCATGGCATTTGTGCTGGATGGAGCTAAAGTCCTAGAGGTTTGGGGCTCTGGTCATGTCAGGTCTTTGACCTTAATCAGGGAGGAACCCAGGAGCCTCTGAGAAAAGCAATCACAGGTCGTAGATCAAGGTGGGAGCGTGTCTATAGGGCCTGCAAGCTCAGACACCAAATTGAAGGCTGTTGTTCCCCTTAGAGCCCAGGTAGTGAGATCAGACAGAGTAGCAGGTGCTGGCAGTGGGAGAGAATTGCTGCCTTTGCGGGGTAGGGGGGATGGGGACTCTGTGGCCTTCTAAGTCCTTAAGTGTGGTCTTTTGACTGAGCCCAAATTTTATGGAACAAATCCTTTTATTAAAAAGGGTGCCGCAGAGAAAGATGAAGCATTTCTTGCCTCTTTTGGTGTTAAAAAAGGAAAAATCTTAAAATCAGAAAGCAGCAGGCTCCCCACTTGTCCTTAGGGATAGAGGGGATGGGCCCCCCTGCATCTGCTGCCCTCCAGCAGAGAGGGCCCTGATGGGGGCATCACCAGGCTGACAGAGCCCCACCCAGGGCCACAGGACCACCCAAGGGTTATTTTCTTAGCTGCCCACTGGTGTTTCTACCAGGCTGGGGCTCTGCCAAGATCAGAGCTCTGACTTCTGGGGTTTCTCTTTTTCTCTCTTCAGTTTTCAGCACGGTAAAGACAACAGGCATGGGGTTAAGCAGGAGACCAGAGATTAGAAAGTGAAGGATGCTTTAGTATCTGCGAGGGTGGGACTCCCCAGGCAGGGAGAAAGGCAGGGAGAAAGGCATGGGGGGCCCTCAGCAGGATAGGACATGGGGTTTCCTTTCCTCCTCTTAGCTCAGAGGTGAATGAGAGCATTGAGTTCAAGCACAGAAGAATCTCAATCACTTTTCCAGCACTTTCTGCCCCCGTGAATGGCACAGCTTCTTCCAAGTGGGCGTATTTATCCACTCGGGCACAGACCTTAGTTCAGGGCATCCCAGCAGGCTGCTGAGGATGGGCAGGGTAGATTTATGGTACAAGAATACAGAATTATACCTCAATTTAAGAAATAAATAAGAACCCAAAAGAAGTAGAGAGCAGGGAGGGGCTACCAGGGGCTGGAGTGGGGAGGGGGATTTCAGCTAGACGGTGTACTGTATTCATAAAAATTGCTAAGAAAATAGATTTTAAGTGTTCTCACTACAAAAAATAAGTAGCACACATGTTAATTTGCTCAATTCAGACATTCCGCAATGCAGACGTATTTCAAAATATCACATTGTATATGATAACTATATATAACTTTATCTGGCAATTAGAAAATACCCACATTAGGAAAAAAGAATTAAAAAATAAAAAATAAAATGAGACTACTTCCCTGGAAACTTAGGAAATGATTTCTGTCTCAACCAGTAAATCACTTGGGATCCAAATAATGGGGGGAGGAATAAAGATTCACAGATTGATGAAGAAGGCTTACAGTTTATTGGCATCTTTGGGAGCTCCGAGGGTGCTTTCTTACGTATTAACCTCACTGGGGCAGGGAGCAAGGTCCACACTTCAGGGGAAAGGAGGTTTGCCCTGGGTACAGTGCCGGTCAGTGGGACTCCAATCTAGAGTCTTCCCAAAGTCCAGCCTTCCCTCCGCTCTGCAGCAGCCAGAGCCTGGGCTCCCACAGGACCAGTGAAAACTCTCCAGCACCCAGGCTATTCATTCAGAGTGGAGGTTGCTTCATTTCTGAAGGCAGGTGAGGAGGTCTTAAAGCATACATGGCCTCGTCAGTAGTCCATGAGCAGTTAGTCCTTCAAATAGATCTGCTCAGCTACTGGAAAGGCAAGTGATGAGTTTTCTTCAAAGTGAAAAACACACTCAAAATTTAAGATACAGCTAGGCGCCAGATGACGTCATCCTGGAAGGACTCAGTCTGCCAAACTAACATTGCTCATGAGGGAGCCAGGAGAAGAGAGAGCCAGCCTTCCTCAGAGGACTTTACAGGATAATAATCCAGACGGCTGACATTTATCAACTATCTTTTAGGTGTGAGGCATTGCCCAAAGTGCTTCCATGACTAACTCCCTTAACCATTCTCTGTGGTGGGCTCCTAATTTGCTCAAGGTTACCCAGGTAGAGACTCAGTCTGACTTCTAAGCTTTGGCCCTGACTAGCCCATAAAGGATGGCACTGGGTGCTTACTGAGGACTTACCGTGTTCAAGGCTGAGCACCTCAGATAAGTGGTTACAATGAATCCTTAGCACACCTGTGAGAATGACTCCCCATTTTGCAGAAGGGGCAACTAAGGTTCAGAGTGGAGAATGCCAGGTAAGGAGTGCAGGTGGCTGTTACAGAACCTCACAGTAGGAGGCTGTAGCAAGGGGACAGATGGGCTTGCAGTGGAGTCTAATCACGGAGACACGGCAGATCTCTGGGGGGGAGGTGTCATACTTCCTCTTCATAACATTGGTGTCAGAGGTAGAGAATCTGAACCACTGGTCAGCCGTGCCCTCCAGGAGTTTCCCTCATGTCCTTCTCTGTGTATGGTACAAGATTAGCACTAAAAATCATCTGAGAACAAGGCTTTGCCCCCTGGCATTCAATAATAGCCAAAGCTTGCTGCTGGGATCTCAGGGTACTGTTTTTGACCTTCCGAGCAGCCATGTTCCTCTCATCTCTGGGTTCATAAAAACTGCTGTACAAAGCCCAGGAAAGAAAGATACAGCCCCACACACCTTGGAGTTGTTTATTGGGCATTTTCAAATATAAGCCTCAGGTTTCAGCTTGGAATGCCCAGAGGTCTTACATAGGTCGATAGGCTTCCAGATGCAGGTTAAGCATGGAGGGGGGGGAAGCAGTACAAATTTTAGATGCTTTTGCTGGACAAAGTCAAACATCTGGATATTTTGAAAAAGCAAGATTTTAAGTAGAGCTTTTCAGTTTTCTCATGGACGTTGGCCTCATGTAGACAGAAATGTGAATCAAAGTCTAGAAATAATATGTGGATTTGCACCGCAAGTTCAGTGGGCACTGAGCTGGAACTGCCAAAATGAAGGGTCTGTGCTAGTCCAAGTCAACATCTTGGTTTCGTATTATTGCAGGATGATGACAGCATGTGTGTGCTATATTACAACAATCTGCCGTGGCATGAATAGCTCTGGTGTGTGATAAATGCAACAGATCCCTAAGGAAGTCCACACAGAGGTTAACTCCATCCAAACAAGTTATATATAGCTTCACTCTCACTAAATTCTACCAGGTCTCCTACTTTCAAATAACACCAGTGTTGGAGCAATAGTTTGGTATAAATTCTGTCTATGTGATGAGTGTTTTCAGTGCTGGACTTCATGTTACCCTGGATAATGTGTCTTGTGATGCTGGGGGTAATTAGGAGTGAATGCATAGCAAGCCTGTCCCTAGGGAGTGCCTTGGAGATTATTACATCGAGGCCTTGGAATGAACGAGCCTATTGGGGCTGGATTTGGGAGCCAACTGTGGATCATCTCCAAGGCGGAGAGAATATGGAATGATCTATGGAAGAGAACACACACTGATTCCCTCAGGGCTGGTCCCTGGGCCCAGTGCCACTCACTGAGAACAAGAAGATGAATATATTACAGAGTGTGGGGCAGCGTAGGAGATGTAACGGGACAGGGAGATCGCCCGCTGTCCCTAGGGAATGCTGAGTGGTGAGTCCCACTCTGCCCCGGCTTTCTTACTCACCTGAGTCCCACCTAGCTGAGGAGATAGGAGAGACTGCAAAGTGTTGCTGGGATGTCCCCTCAAATGTCTCTCATTTCCTAACACAGATTTTTATCTGCCTTATTTGGGCAAATCAAAGGATATTTTATAACCCAAAGGACCTCTGGCTGGCATCCTTCTTTAAGGTTTTCTGAACTGAAAGGATCCTGAGAGGAGTGAAAATTCCAATCAGAAAATAAAGTGGTCTGAAGATAAAGTGCTCAGTGGGTCACAGTCTGGGAGCCTGGGAGCACAGCCCCAGGGAGGGCATGGAGGAAGCGTCTTGCTCCTCTGCAGTGCGTGTGGCAGAGGCCTCCGCTGAACATCTGTGTAAAAAAAGCAAAGAAATTTGGATGAAGGTTGAAAAGGCAAACTCATCAAGTTGAGTACAGGAAGGAAGCTAAGTTGATATCGATGGGGTGACTCCGAAGAAATGGGATCTTTTTATCTGGTTCACTTTTTACCAAGGAAGAAATCTTATGCATGTGGTAATACTACCCAGTATTGAAGTAAGACAATACCGTCCAATCCCAGATCCTCTAATCTTACTTGCCTGAGGCAGCAATTACAGTAGTTTCCCTCTTTATCCTAAATTTTGCTTTCTATGGTTTCAGTTGTCCTCAGTCAACTGAGGTCCAAAAATATTAAATGGAAAATTCCAGAAATACACAATCTGCCGGTTTTAAATTGCACACTACACTGAACAGCATGATGAACACTCTCTCTGTCCCGTCCCCATCCCATCTCACTCAGGACATGAATCATCCTTCTGTCTGGCAAGTCCACACTGTATAAGCTTCCCATTAGGGACGGACATTGTCTTCTGACATCCAGCCATCAACATGGTCACAGCTCCATGATTCAGAATCATCCTGTAACAGGGACCCCTCTCCTGACATATCAGAAGGTCAGTAGCAGCCCACGTTACATCTCAACACATACATCGCTCACCCCGCTTCAGCTCATCACATAGGCATTTTATCACCTCACGTCGTTTCAAGAACAAGGATGAACATGGTACAATAAGGTATTTTGAGAAAGAGATGCCACACTCACATAACTTTTTTTTCCAGTATATTGTTGTAATTGTTTTATTAGTAGTTACTCTTGCTAATCTCTTACTGTGACTAATTCATAAATGAAATTTTAGAATGGAGGCCAGGTGCAGTGGCTCATGCCTGTCATCCTAGCACTCTGGGAGGCTGAGACTGGTGGATTGCTTGAGCTCACAGGTTCCAGACCAGCCTGAGCAAGAGTAAGACCTCATGTCTAAAAATAGCTGGGCATTGACCTATAGTCCTATCTACTCAGGAGTCTGAGGCAAGAGTATTGCTTGAGCCCAAGAATTTGAGGTTGCTGTGAGCTATAACGTCACAGCACTCTACCGAGGGTGACAAAGTGAGACTCTGTCTCAAAAAAAAAAATTGTCATGGATATGTATGTATACAACAAACAAATGAAGTATACATGGGTTTCAGTCTTGAAATATATCCCCCATGGAGATGGGGGGACTACTGTATTAGTGGTTTATTGTATAACATGCCAGAAATTTTTATGCATATGTAAATACAAAAATGTAAACGCATATATACATGCATGTTTACATGTACATCTCTAGGGTTTTTTTTTACACAAATAGGACCATATTTATGAAATTCTTCTGTGTACTTATTTTTCTTTTTTTGATCAATAGGTTACACCATACATTGGAGAACAAGGTGGAAATTAACAGTGACTTCCCCCCAGGCCGTGGGTTTGCAGCTTGCTCATTCACAGAAGAGCAGAATGGGGGAAGACCCAGCCTTGCTGCTCCCTGTGACCTTGAGTATTGTTATAACTGCACCCATAACCTTAAAATTGCACTAAGAAAATTATGAATTATGGTTTTTCAGAGCAGAGAAGCAATACCTCAGCTCTCACACTTGGAGAGGATATAGATAAATGGGAATGGGCATCGGAGACAGTGGCCAGGATGAAAAATCATGTCAAATGAGTTCTGAGTGACAAACAGACAAACGGAATCAACCAATCAACAAACTAGAAATTCATAGATGGGAGTTTATTTGTATAGTTTTATTTTATTCGAGTTAGGGTACAAGGGATCTTGGTAGCCACATGAATGTGGAAGAGAAAGGAAGCACCTTCTATGGGACCCTATTGTGTAGAGTTAGGGTCACCAAGTGGAGGCTACAGAGAGGCTGCTGAACACGCAGAGGACTCCAAGGACCCGCCTTCTGTGATGGCATCCTCAGCCCTGTAAAGTGGTGGGTCTTCTGGTACTGCAAGGATTCAAGGGTAAACAGGATAGTCACATGAAATGAGGTCACAGAACATTCTTATTCATTGCTTTTAGCAAAAACTAATGTTCACTATGATAATACTAGTTGTTTTTCAGAACATATTCTATAGAATACCAAAATTTATAAATCATAGCTTAAACCAAGGGCAGCAGGTGTCTTTCCTGCAGACTTTCTGAGGAGGGGGTGAAATGCCCTGCCTGCACACTGATTGGTGGCACAGCACTTTTAAGGCACATGAACGCCTTCCTGATGCACAGCATGGTGGAGGAGGAACATTCCAGGGCTCAGCAGTGTTCCGCAGAGCACCAATTGGGACACAGAGCTCTGCAGGATGGACGCAGCATGGGGTGATCATCTGGGTCTTTCTGCGCCCATCACTATAATTCCAGATGAGGACATGTGTTCAAGATAATGATCTGGTACGTTCCACCTTGAGTCAGGAATAGTCCATGCCAGTTGCATGCTTCCCCTGTCCTGAACGTATTGGATGTGTTTGGAGCATTACCTCATTTCATCATCACTACGAATCTTGGGGGGCAGGTGTTCTTCTTGGATTTATTTTATGAATGGGGAAACTGAGGAACAGAGAAGTTGTCCATAGTGCCTCAGGACACACAGCTGGGAACTGGAACCCCTGCTGTCTGCCCCTGTGCTATAACTGAGAAGAGAGGCCAGGCACTGAGAGAACAAAGGCAGAAGCAGTTAGGAATCGGACATCTTCATGGAGGAATCACAGTAGAGTCTCCCTGGAGGAATCCGGCTTCTAAGAAAATGGGAAAATAGAGAGCATGTCTGAGTTTACATGTGTGAGGGAGAGCAGAGTCAATTTCTGCTTAGACTAGGAAGCTGCCTATTCAAGGGATCTGCGGTTTCAGCACATCTTGATATGAATTGCCACGGTGTCTAACACTCACCTTTATAAAGAGTCACTTGATTAAACATACAAATCGAATCTCTGAGCATTGCCTCATATTATTTAAAGATCACATAAAAGAAAGCATTGGTCATTTCCACAGTGAAACAGATTAGCTCTTCTCATCACTGAGTTTATGATTTCCAGCCGAGGGCAGGGGCTGAGCGGAAAGAGAAGAGAAAGTGAGATTGGCGAGGGCAGGCTTTATTTAAAGCTCATCAGGGGGTCATTGTGGTCTGCCTGGGTCATCAGAAGAAAATAAATGTTCTGTCAGTCCCAGGAAATCTTACACACACACACACACACACACACACACACACACGTTTAAGGGCCCAAAGATGCCCAATGGCTGTGGCCTGTCTACACTGTCTTTTCTTCAGGGAGCCTGTCCTCCCATATCCAATACACACATGTCGGAAGGGAGGCTGGTGGCATTTGCTCCCCCGACACCCAGCCATGTGCTCAGGGGAGAAAAAAGCTCTAGCCCAGGTGTGTCCGAGGATGTGACTGGAGAGGTAAGATGAACAGGTGGGTAGGTGTGTCCCTTAGGAAGGTGGCAGCACATGGTGGGGGCACACAGACAACATGGCGTTTGTCTCTCTCTCTCCAGTGCACTTGCCACCTGGGCCGCAGCTTGACACCAAGTACAAGAATCAGTAGAGTCCAAAAGTGTCTCAAGTTAGGCCTGCTCATATTAATACCAGACATTGCATGAAGGCCAAGAAAATGTACATTTGGCTTTACCATCCTCATTGCAATCAATGTTTACCTTAAAGATGTAAGGGGAAAATCTGGAACATTCTCCCTGTCTCATGCTTTTGGAAAGTGTTGGTGTCATTAAACATTCCCAGACTTTTGATTATCCCAGGCCCTAGCCTTGTGTACAAATCTCAAAGCTTGGGGAAGGGACACAGTCCTGCCAGACTACTGATGGATTTATCCCTCGGAGCTCGGGGGGCCCAGCCGGGCTGCGGCCAGCCTCTGAACAGAGCTCCTCACTTGAGCAGGAACTGTCGGGATGTGTGAATGACACACAGAGTAAGACTCTGAAAGGCTCGTGGAGATTTATGGAGTATTTCAGACCACAGAATCCCACAAAGTAGGATGGGAAAGCCTGCTTGAGTGAAGCCATCAGAGGCAGCTCACTGAGAACTGTGATCAATTTTGTTTCCCCCCCCCACATTGGATCTTAAGTGTTCTGGGAACCCTCTGTGACCTGTTGTCCCTGTTCCCTCCATGTCCTCTTCACAAGTCCAGCCCTTTAGGCTGCAGAGTGACTAAGTGAGAACACAGCTGACCTTTGGTAGACGGTCCTTCAAAGTCCACAGCACAGGCAGCACGATCTATGGGCAACCAGCTCTGATGAAGCTGGAGAGAGCAGGTCAGGCTGCAAACACCGGCAGACCCTGAGGACCACCAACTTCATGTCCCTTAGGTGAAGATGGGTGTGGGCAGGGTGCCTTCCAGACTTGCTTAGAGGAAAAGCAGCCTGGACTCCAGGGGTAGGGAGTTTCTCTAGTGTCTTATAGATGGACTGGTCACAGGCTCTGATGCCCTTAGGAGAATGGGGTTTTATTAGCAGGCCCTAAGCTTTTTCAGCAAAAGGTAAATGTTTTTACCCTGTCGGTCTTTCTTTGGATCTTCCCCTTTATAATGTAATAATATATATAAAAACATAAAATTTATTGTTTTAATCATCTTCGGTGTATAGTTCACTGGCATAAATTACATTCATACTGTTTTACATCCCTCCCCCTTACCCCTCCCCCAACACATCATCCCGTATTGAGTCTCTGCATCCACTGAATGATAGCTCCCCATTTCCCCTCCTCCGGTAACTATTGTTCCCCTTTCTGTCGCTATGAATTTGACTACTCACCTAAATGGAATCATAGAATATTTGTCTTTTTGTATAGGATTTATTTTATCTTGCATGTCTTCAAGGTTTATCCACGTTTCATTCACTGTCAAGAATGAACAATATTCCATCGTGTGTGTATACCGTGTTTTGTTTATCTGTTTTTACATTGGCAGGCATTGGCTTGTTTCTATCACTGTCTTCAGTGAATATTAAACTTATTATTTAAGATAATTGGTGGCACCTGTGGCTCAGTGGGTAGGGCGCTGGCCCCATATACCAAGGGTGGTGGGTTCAAACCTGACCCCGGCCAAACTGCAACAAAAAAATAGCCAGGTGTTGTGGCGGGCGCCTGGAGTCCCAGCTACTCAGGAGACTGAGGCAAGAGAATCACCTAAGCCCAGGAGTTAGAGGTTGCTGTGAGCTGTGATGCCACGGCATGGCACTCTACTGAGTGTGATAAAGTGAGACTCTGTTTCTTAAAAAAAAGATAATTGCTGATCCACTTATATATTGCTGAACCATATATATATGGAGAGACATAGTCTCACTATGTCACTCTCAGTAGAGTGCTGTAGCATCACAGCTCACAGCAACCTTGAATTCTTGGGTTTATGTGATTCTCTTACCTCAGCCTCCCAAGTAGCTGGGAATACAGCTGCCCACCACAACACCTGGCTATTTTTTTGTTGCAGTTGTCATTGTTGTTTAGCTGGCCCAGGCTGGGTTTGAACACGCCAGCCTAGGTGTTTGTGGCTGGCGCTGTAACCACTGTGCTACGGGCACCACCACGTCTGTATAATATTAATATTAAAACTTGACTTATTCACATGTAACTATAAGAAACAATACAGAGAAAGTCTGTGTATCCTTCACCTAGGCTTCTCAAAAGCTAACATTTTGCAAATCACATGCCCTACATGAGGCGGTACAACACATACAATATGGTAGTGTAATCTACAATGCACTGGGTGTGTAAAATACAGCACAGTCCACTGCGACACACAGGATACTGTCACAGAGAGTGTGAACCCAGAACATCTTCACCGCCTCAGGGACTCCTCTCCTTGTCTTTTTGTATTTCCCTCCTGCTCTCACTCCTCTTTAATCCCTGGAAACCACTAATCTGTTCCCCATACCTAGAATGTTACCATTTTAACAATATCATATAAATGGAAGTGTACAGCCTTTAACCTCTAGGGATCAACTTCTTCCGCTTAGCATAACGCTCCTGAAATAAATCCTACTTGTTGCATATATTGCTGATAATTTTCCTCTTGTTGACGAATGGTTTTTCATCATGCCAGGCACAGTTTGTCAAGCCAGTCAATCCCTGAAGGCTGGGCTCTTTCCAGTTTTTTGCCCATTATGAACAAAACTGCTATGAAAATCCATGTACAATCCACATACAAATCTCATCACAATTTGTATACAAATCCAAGCATACAAATTTTGTATGCATGTAAATTTCCATTTCTTTGGGACAAATGCCCGTGAGTACAAATTCTGGGTTGTGTCATGGTTGCAAGTTTAATTTCACACACAAAAACGTGCCAAACCATGTTGCAGACGGCTTTACCACATTACATCCCCACTACACACTCACGCAAGTGCACGTGTGCACACCCACACACACACTGGAATACTACTCTGCCATAAACTGGACTGTAGTCATGCCTTTGCAGCCACCTGGATGAAACTGTAGGCTATTATCTTGATGGAAACAACTCAGAAACAGAAAATCAGAGAGTCAAATACAGCTAAATAATGTGCACACGTGGACAGAGGAAGTAGAACAATATGAAAGATAAAAGAGACTGAAAAGGTAGGAGGGTGAGAGGCAGGTGAGGGATGAGAAATTGCCTCGTGAGTACGATGTAGACTATTTAGGGAATGGTTACAGAAAAAGCCCAGACTTTACCACCATGCAATATATCCATGTGACAAAACTACATTTGTACCCCCAAATCTATAAAAATAATAACAAAAATGAATATTCTCATAAGCAATATGTAATAATTCAATCTGTCAGGATCCTCAATAGCATTCAGTGTGGTAATTATTTCCCTTCCCTCCCCTCCCCTCCCTTCCCTTCCCTTCCCCTCCCTTCTCCTCTCTCCTTCTCTTCTCTTCCCCTCCTCTCCCCTCCCCTCCTATTTCTCTATTTCTCTCTCTCCTTCTCTCTCTCTTTCCTTTCTTTTTCTTAGGGTTTTGCTCTATCACCCAGGCTGAAGTGACAGCCAGGTGTCAAGTGATCATCCTATCTTAGCCTGGGAAGCTGGGAGTATACACATGCCCTACCATACCTGGTTATTTATTTTTATTTTTATTTTTGTATGGCTAGGGCCTTGCTAAATTGTCCTGGGTGGTCTTGAACTCATGACCTCAAGTGATCCTCCAGCCTCAGTCTACCAAAATGGTAGGATTTTAGGCACAAGCCACTGTCATCTATTTTATAGATTACGTTTTTTGTGTTAACTCTCGGCCTAGTAACAGTTCCTAAAGTTTTTCTCCATTTAAAAAAATATTTTATAGTTGTGCATTTTTATACTTAAGTGTGCAATCTATTTAGAGCCATTTTTTGGTGTATGGTGTGAGTTTTATGTCAAGGATTCATTTTTGTTTTTCACTCCAGTGTCATTTGTTGGAAAGAATATCTTCCCTCCATCAAATTATTTTTTCTCTTTATTCAATAATCAGCTGGACATTTTGTGTGAATAGGGGTACCTATTCTGTTCCATTGACCTGTATGTCTATTTTCCTGCCAATACCACACGTTCTTGATTATTCCTAACTACATAAATCTTAAAAGTAGGCAGATTCCTCTCACTTTAATCTTCTTGTTCAGAATTGTTTCAACTATTATCATTCCTTTGATTTTCCAAATAACTTGTAAAATAATTTTTCTTATATCTAAAATTACGATGGTGGTTTTTCTTTTACTTTTTTTTGGAGATATTTTATTTATTTATTTTGGTTTAATGTGACATACAAACAACTAGGTTACAATATTTACATTTGTTAGGTAGAGTTCCTCTTGTATTTGTGTCCTGCACCCAAAAGATGGGCTGTAGACCAGTCCATTGTGCCCGTTGAGTTTTTCTCTCATGTGGGCGTGTATTAGTCTACTGCCTTCATATTAGTATTGAGAACATTGCTTTGCCATTCTTGTGATACATTACTAAGAAGAATGTGTTTTAATTCCATCCAGTTTAATACAAAAGATATAAAGTCTCCATCTTTTTATGGATGAACAGTATTCCATGGTATACATATACCACAGTTTATTTATTTATTTATTTGAGACAGAGTCTCACTATGTCACCCTTGTAGAGTGCTATGGCATCAGGCTCACAGCAACTTCAAACTCTTGGGCTTAAGTGATTCTCTTGCCTCAGCCTCCTAAGTAGCTGGGACTACAGGTGCTCACCCCAATGCTCAGCTATTTATTGTTGTTGTTGTCACTGTTGTTTAGCAGTCCCAGGCCGGGTTTGAACTCTGGCGCATGTGGCCAGCACCCTAACAGCTGAGCTACGGGTGCCCAGCCAGCAATGGGTGCTGAGCTGTATACTATACTGTATACTGTTTATTAATCCATTTTGGGGCTGATGGGCAGTTAGGTTGTTTCCACATCTTGGTGATTGTAAATTGAACCATGATGAACTGCAAATATCTTTATGATAGAATTTTTTTTTCTTCTGGATAGATACCTAATAATCAGATTGCAAGATCAAATGGGAGGTCTAATTTGAGTTCTTTGAGAATTCTCCATACTATTAGTTTGCAGTCCCATCAACAGTGTAAAGTGATTTTAATAGAAATGATGTTAAACCTGTATATTAATTGAAGGGAAATTGACTTTTTTTTAGTAATATCTTACAAGAAATTATATCTTCTTTACTTTTAAGTTTTGTAGTTTTCAGTGTGTAAACTGCACATTTTGTTAGATTTATACCTAAGTATTTATTTGGGGAGCAACTATAAATGGTCATATATTTTTAATTTTGGTTTCTATATGCTACATGTTAGTGTATAGACATATATTTGATTTTTGTATATTTATATTTTATCCAGCAATCTTGTTGGTGGATTTTGGAAGAATTTTCTCTGTAGACAATCTTGCAGTCTTAAAATAGAAATGGATTTTATTTATTTATTTCTAATACTTGCTTCTTTTACTTTCTTTTCTTACTGTATTCCACTGCCAGACCATCTAGAACTAGTCTGAATAAAAGTGTGAGGTAGAACATCCTGGCCTTGTTCCCATAGTTATAGAGAGAGTAGTTAGTCACTTACCATTAAGTGGGATGTTAGTGGTAAGTATTTTGTAGATCCTCTTTGTCAGGTTGAAAAAGTTCTCTTGTATCCCCAGGTTTTGAGAATTTTTACATGAGCAGGTGTTAGATACTTTTAAATAATTTTGTTTCTGAATTAATTGATAAGATCATGTGAATTTTCTACTGTTGATGCAGCAGGTTACATTAGTCTGTTGATGCAGCAGGTTACATTGATTAATAGTCTTTAGTCTGTTGATGCAGCAGGTTACATTGATTAATATTCTAATATTGAGCTAAACTTGCAGCCCTGTAATAGGCTCTGGTTGGCCACCATGTATAATTCCTTCCATACATTATTGGATTTTATTTGCTGATCCAGTGTTTTAAGATGATTTTATTAGTATCTATATTTATGAGAGATATGGGTCCGTATTTTTCCTTTTTTGTACTGCCTTTGTCTGGTTCTGGTCTCTAGATTATGTTAGCTTCATAAATTAGTTGGAAATAGAATTTTTTTTGAAATAGATTAGTTGGAAATAGATTTGTTTTGAAACAAATCATTCAGAATTGGTGACAATTTTTTTCATGTTTTGTAGAATTCTTTAGTGAAACCATCTGGGTCAGAGGATTTTTAGTGGGTAAAGTTTTAATTACAAATTTAATTTCCTTAATAGTTTTCAGACTATCTAAATTATTTATTTCACATCT
The DNA here is from genome assembly GCA_963575145.1 of Galago senegalensis. NCBI lineage: Eukaryota > Metazoa > Chordata > Mammalia > Primates > Galagidae > Galago > Galago senegalensis. Next base: position 88,508 of record CAUYTI010120934.1, on the reverse strand, counting down.
GATGAGCTGCAGCAGTTTTTCCTTTTTAAGGAATTGGTCTTCTTTATAAAAGTTTTCAAATTTATTTATATAGAGATATTCATAACATTTCCCTATCATCCTTTCTGAGTATGTAGGGTTTGCAATGATATTCCTGATCCATTTTTCATCTCGGTAATGGGTGTCTCCTCTCCTTTATTCCTTGCCAGTCCTAGTAGAGATTTGTCAATTTTATTGACCTTTTCTAAGAACCAGCTCTTTAATTCAGTATTTTCTCTACTATTTTTCTATTTTCATAATCTCTATTCTTATTTTTATTATTTTTGCCCATCTGCTTATTTTGAGCTTATATTGATCTTGCATTTCTAGTCCATGAGGTGGCAACTCAGACAATTGGCTTAGGACTTTTTGTCTTTGTAATGTGTGCCATTGTATCACTATAGTGCTATACATTTCCATGCAGGACTGCTTCAGCTGAGTCTTATAAATTCTGACATGTTGTATTCTCATTTTTGTTTAGTTAAATATATATATTTTTCATTTCCTTTGAGAATTCTTCTTTGACCTCTCTATTATTTAAAAGTGTTTTCTTTTATTCCAAACTATCTGGAAATTTTCTTGTGATTTCTGAAAATTGATTACTAATTTGATTCCATTGGGGTCAGAGAACAATCTCTGTATAATTTCAGTTCTTTTAAGTTTGTTGAGATTTGGTTTTTTGCCCAGATGTCTACTATCTTGGTATAGGTTCCTGAAGAGAATGTATTCTGTTGTTGTTTGGTGGTGGTTACTGGTATTGCTGAGTTTTTTTTATATTATTGCTCATTTTCTGTCTAGCTAGTCTATTAATTATTGAGCAAAAGGTATTGAAGAATCCGACCATAATTGTGGGTTTGTGTATTTCTCCTTTCAGTTCTATCAGCTTTTGCCTGATGTATTTTGAGTTCTGTTGTTTGCTATATACACTTTAGGATTGTTGTATTTTCTGATGAGGTCAGCTTTTATCATTATATAATGTCTCCTTCTGACTGTAGAAATTTTCCTGGCCCTAAAGTGTATCTAATATCCATATAGTTACTCTTATAGTTTTCTCTGATCAATGTTACCGTGTTTTATTTTTTCCAGCCTTTTACAAACGCTACTTGATTTATGATGGGGCTATGCCCCAATAAACTCATCATAAGTTAAAAATCTTGTAAATTAAAAATGCATTTAATACCCTTAAAACCCATATCAAATAATCATAAACCAACCATCATAACACATAGACAGCTTGTACTTTCAACCTGTTTATATCATTATATTTGAAGTGAGTTTCTTATAGACAGCATATAGTAGGGTGGTGTATTTTAATCTGCTATTTCCATCTTTGTCCTAATTGATGTGTTTAGATCATTTACATTTAATACAGCTATTTATATGTTAGGGCTTAAGTTTCTTATTTCATTTTTTTTGTTTTATGCTTATTTTCTCTGTTTTTTAATTTTGTTGTTTCTTCATTCTTCTGCTTTATTGTGGATTTCTTGAGAATTCTATTTTGATATCTCTATAAAGTTAGGAGCACATATCTTTGTATAGCCATTTTGTGATTGCTATAATATTACATTTGACATATATTATAGTCTATTGGTTTTGTATTTTACCATTTCCCACAAAACATACAAATTTTATCTTCCTGTGTGACTTTTCATTTGTCTCCATTTCTAATTTTTAAGTATTTCTCCTCATACATTTAGAACTCCATCAGGAAATATTATAATTTTTGTTTCCACAATCAATCATAATTTAGAAAAGTGTGAAGAGTAGAAGGAAAGACAATTGTATTTATATATATTTTATCTCATGTGTCAATTCTTCGTGGTATCCTGAGACTTCTTGTTTCTTTCCTGTTTTGAGAACTTCATTTAGCCATTCTTTTAAGTTGGGTCTGCTGGTGACAAATTCTGAGACTTTTTCCCTTTGTTTTGGCCCCACAAATTTTAGCCATTCATATTTTGAGTAATTTTCCTGCCTTTCTATCTTGTTCCTCTTCTTCCAGGACTTCGAAAACAGAAATGTGAGATCTTTTATTATAGTTCCACAAGTCTCTGGAGTCCTATTAGTTTTTATTCAATTTCTCTTATCTCAGTTGTTTGTATTAGATAATTTCTGCTCTATCTATTCACTAATGCTTTTCTGTGATTTCTCACTCTGTTGTTGAGCCTATTCATTGGAGGTACCTTTTTTAATTTGGGTCTTTGAAGTTTTCAGTTTGAAATTGCATTTGCTTTTCTTTATAGCTTTTACTTCTTTGCCAAGCCTCTTACTTCATTTATTGTAAACTTGTTCACAATTGTTTAATAAAGTATTTTCATGATCAATAATTTAGTTAATTCTGTTATCTCTGTTTTGGCATCAATTGATTATGGGTTTTGTTTTTCCGTTCATTTAAAAATCTTCCTGATTTTTGATATAATAAATGATTTCTGATTAAAACCTTGTCATTTTTCCAAGCTTGTTTTTGAGCCTCTGCATACTGTATAAACTTTCTGGTTTTTGTTGTTGTTGTTGTTGTTTGTTTATTTTTTTCTGGCTTTTTCTGAAGCTGCTCCATCAAGGGAAGGAAGGTTTTCTCTATTATTATTGCTAGATGGAGTTAGAAATCCAGATTCCCCAGTTGGCCTCCACTGGAACTTAAGGTTGGGGAAGAGCATCTTCTCAGTGCTGGGCAGAAATAAGAATTAGGTCTCCCACTGAGACTCCAGTGATGCTTCTCTGTCCGGAAGTAGGGAAGTATTTCTCTACTGCTCTCCATGTAGATGACCTGGTATCACATGTGGTGTGGTCTCATTTCCACTCAGTGGTGGTGAGCATCTAGACTTTGCACTAGAGCTCCTTTGAATTCACTCCATTGTTGGGCGGAAGGAAGCCTCATTATTGAGACGTGGGAATTGAAGTCTAGCTCCCCATGTAGTTTCCAGTGATACTGCACAGGAGAGGAGACTCTTTGTCATCTGGTAAGAATAAAAGTTTTGGCTTCCCCTGGGCTTTCTCTGACACCACACCAATAGGGGTGTTGCGGTACCTCCCTGCAGACTTGTAAGGTTTGAAGTCAGGATCCTCACTTGGCCTTTATTGGTGTGAGTGGGTGTGGGGCCACTCTTTCCTCTGGGATGTTTGGCTTCAGAAGAGTCATTATTTTGTCTTGGTAGGCTGTTCTTTCCAGGATCCTCACGCTTTGAAGGGCAAACTTTTGGGGGGGCTTTTTAAGGTTTGTGATGTCAGTATTTCTAAGTAGCTGACTTCTTCAGTTTCATGTTTGTCAGATAGGAGGTGACAAGAAAATCCAAAGAAATAACAATAATGTGGTTCTTGGTTTCTAAAGTCCCTGGCTAGTCTCCTTTCTCTCTCCCAGAGTCATCCAATACTTGTTTGCATGTAACACATAGTGGTTTCAGTTATACTTAGCAGGAAGAATATGGAAAACTACATTTACTCCATCTTTCCAAATGTGAAAGCCTTTCTAGATTTTTAAATATGGCAAATATTTACATATACAGATGGTCTCTGACTTGCACTGGTTTGACTTATGATTTTTTGAATTTGTGATGGGCTTATAGTGGTATTAAATGAGTTTTTGACATAGGATGTTTTTGATTTACTATGGGTATATTGGCATGTAACCCCACCATAAGTCAGGGAACATCTGAGTGTGCATTTGCCTTGATTTTAAATAAATAGTAGCATAACGTACATACCTTCCTGCCCATCTCATTTTATTCACGTCACACTATATTCTGAGAGAACAGAACAATAGTAGGAGAGCTATTCCTCAATTTGTGTATTGCTTCAGGTTGCTCCATGGCATGACTCCAGTAAAGTTTTTTCCATCAGTTATGCATCGACAGCCTTGTGTGTTCATTCCAGTCTTATCATAAATATCACTGTAGTGAATCGTCTTGTACCTAAACCTATACCTTTTCCTATTTTTGCTATCTTTGGGATGGATTACCAAGACATATGTAATTTTGCTACCTCTTTACAGCTCCTCTTTGGACAGCTGTAATGGACATAATGAAAAGGTCTTGGACTTCAGCATTAATAAAAATCCTACTTGCATGGAAAACTTATTTTCAGTATAGTCTAGACCAAGTTAAATTATCCCTTTAGACTTTAGTTTTTTCATCTCAATTATAATAATAATTACCATTGTGTGTTTATGTGTGTGTGTGTGTGTGTGTGTGTCTGTTAAGTTTTGGGCATTGTTATAATTGACTTGCTTATTTCACAACAGTCCAATGAAGTCATTATTGAACGTCTTATTTTACATCAGTAATTTGGAAGATGTAGTGAGGTTAAATGAATAAAGCCCCAAATCTGGGTGCAAACTCCGGTCTGCCTGATGGAGAAACTCACATTTGTTGTTTTATTCTTTGCCTTCTGTCTAAAAGAGGAAATAAATCATACAGCCTGTCTCTCAGGGTGTTGCAAAGATCAAATGAGATAATAGCTAGGAAAGCATTTTCGAACCATGACTTGCAAAGTACACACTCATTATTCTAATCATTTTATTTTCCTTGGAAAGATTTTGTGGGCATCAGTACTTATTCTTATCATGGCAGTTAGTCACCTTCCTTTAGCACAATCTCCTTTGCAGGTATTTAAAACTGTTCATTTCATGGTGACCCCAAGAATCACTTCCTCTTTAGGGAGGGTCCTCTTGATGCTTTTTCCCCTTTCTCTGAGGACATTGTCTCTGTTAGCTTTGCAATCTCTGTGTTTAGGGGTCAATTCCCTGTGGGACACTGTCTCTCTAGAAGCCTTCTCATGGCAATCTGAGGTCCATGACCCTGAGACCCTTCCTGTGCCAATCCAGACATTTCCAAGGACCTGAAGGTATGTAAGGCTGTGAAATCTGGGCTGCTCCAGGGAAAGAGAGAGAACACAGGGAAGGGAGAAATGTTGTCCGCCAGACTGATGCCCTTCTGCATGGAAAGGGACTGGAAGCTCCTGAAGTATTCTCTGGGTTTCTTTCTTTCTTTAGCCATGATGCATCAAGAGTCTCTTTCTCCCTCCCCTCAATTAAACAGACAACAGAGGAAAAAAGATTATTGCTATTGGAGATGAAGTAAAGCTGGTCAAAGGGTGATTCAAATTAATTTGAAGTTAATTCTACATCAAATATTAAGAGCATAATGATTGCTTTCCACATGTCACTTTCAAGTGTAAGAAAAATAACAAACATGCCAATTTCTGAGCACAAAACATTATGCGTAGCAGAGGAAAAGTAGGCAATAGGTTTGTCTCAATTCAAACAATCTGTTATTGTTTTCTGTAGCTCAGCTGAGCTCTTTATTTTTCAAATGCTAAAATGAAACCTACACAATACTAATTTGGCACTCAGTGGCTGGTCCTCCCTCTGCCCACAGCTCTGCAGATGGCCTGGGGCATGGAGGAGTGGCTCACCACTTCCTAGCTTTGTGAGTTCATACCCCCCCCCATTCTCCCCTTTTATAATATTGTTCTTGTGGAAAAGGATGCAAAATATGAATATTAATGCCTTGCTGTTATCTGACAGCCTACTCTGTCCCTCTCTTCCACATTTCATAACCTCACCCACTGGGAGGGTGGCCGGCTCAGTCCTGCTAGAAGGGAGCTGCAGTTCTAACTCGTGAAGATAAAACACCATGATTTATTGCTAGCAATCAAACCTTTCTGCCTTTTCCTTTTCCTGCCATGTTCCCATGACATTCTGATGGAGTAGAGGACATCCCACGTGGTGCCTTTGGGTAATTCCAGAAGTTTCCTCTGATGGGTAGAAATTTGCATTTTTCCACATTTGTACTTTTATTATTTTTAAACATAGGCAGTCAGCCCCCTGCCCTGTCAATTAAGAACTGAGTATATTTGCCAAACATAATTTAATTCTTTATATATGAACCAGTGTATGGTATTGTTTACCTTTTTGTGTTGTTATTGCTTTTTTTTATATATACGAGTATAGAACTGATAGTATTTTGGAGAAAAAATACCATTTTGAACCTCAAATTATTTTTCAGTTATTGCCAAAGCATAAGATTTGAATTCTCTAGTAGTTCAAGGGCAAGGACTTGGGAGCCTGAAGGAAGGACATGGTGGAATGGTGACCCAACATTCACATCATGCAGAAGGAACCTAAGTGAAGAGGGATGGGCCTAGAAGAGAAAACCTGGATTTTGATGGCAGGATTTTGAATAATCTGACTTTGGGACACATGTGATCTCAGCATAGAGCAGCAGACTGGATGGTGGGGGCACAGGGTGCTGGATTGGACCTACTGAGGCGGACCCAGAGGACACAGAGTCAAAGTCATTCCTTGTGGTTTGGACCCCTGCTGCTATACACACCCTAGGAATGGAGAGATGGGGAAAGCATGTGTTCAGAACTGCTGAGAGGTGAGGATCACACGACTTTGAAGAAACTGAAGACACGGTCTGCTGTGTAGAGACAGGGAGCCCATGACACCCCAGCAATGGGCCCATCTACCCATAGCTGAAGGGGAACCTCAGGTAGGGGCAGAGACGCTGCAGGGGCAAGTGGTGCCTCAGAGCACTCAGAATTTATGGCATCAATGAACATGTGACATGATTTGCAGTCCGGGATGGTGAAACCTGTAATGTTCTCATTACCTATTGTGTAATTATCAGAGGCAACGGTGAGGTGGGTGTTGACTACTCCGTTTTATAGAGGGAAAATTGGCAACCTAGAGAAGATGATCCATTTCCCGAAAGTCACAGACTTCAGAAGTGGTAGAGCTCGGATTCCAATCTGTACTTAAGAGTAGGGTGAGGCTTTTCTCCCCACTTCAGCCCTTCACGGAGAGAAAAGCTGGGAAAAGACACAAAAATAGCAAATAATCCCCCAGGCCAGGATGAAAGAAGCCTTCGATGTTGTCAAGAGAAGGATTCCTTCACCTAATAGAGAACTCGTGCTGAAAGATCTGGAGGAGCAAACTTCCCCATCTGGTTTCACCAGGGAGGAAAGTAGAAGTAGGAAATTGTCCAGCCCTTGGGGAAGACAAACATTCCAGGGCTTGCTGAGGAAAGGGATTAGTAATGGAGAGGGAAGACAACATGTCCTGGGCCCACCCAGGCAGAGCTTTCTGTGATCTGATAGGAAGAGGACAGTTTATCAGCATCTTAGGGGCTCTGACGAGTTCTACCTGGCCAGAAGCAGGGTTTTTTCTCTGCTGTCCACGACCTTCCAGGCGTTGAATAAGGAAATTCTGGGGGCTGCCATCTGGGATGTTGAACTGCAATTCCTTGGTACTCCCTAGAACCCGTGGGGTGGAGTCAACCATTCCTGAAGGGCACCAGCAAGAGCTTTTAGGGGAGGGAACGATGGTGGGGGAACTCGTGGCCTTTTCTCCTAGGGAGAGTGTTGTACTGGGAATGTATGCTCCAGGCATAAGGGGGGGGGTGGGAGTCACCATTTCCCATGTGAGTTTTTTTTTGTTTGTTTTAGACAGCATCTCATTTTGTCACCCTCAGTAGAGTGCTGTAGCATCATAGCTCACAGCAACCGCCAACTCTTGGGCTCAAGCAATCTTCTTGCCTCAGCCTTTCAAGTAGCTGGGACTACAAGCCCCTACCACAACACCCTGATATATTATTTTTAGAGATGGAGCCTCCCTCTTGCTCAGGCTAGCCTTGAAGTCATGAGTTCGAGCAATTCACTTACCTTGGCCCCACTTACCTCCTGGATCCCATGTGAATTTATATGACAGATTTCCTTACGTGTAGAGGCCTCAAATAATTGTGTGTTCTAATGGAGCTGTGAAAAGGTAAAGTTGGATTGCTGCTTTGAAAAGAAGGAAAATTCATCACAAGCATGGCAAAGGAGAGAGAAGGTTGGTGGGAGATCCTGAGTGACATGGAATCTTGTCTACCTGACCCCAGACACACACAGCCTAAGATGGGCAGGCCATGGAAGCTCTAAAACAGATAGGTGCTGGTCCTCAGGTAGGAGACCAGTTGAGAACAGTTGCTGGGGAAAAAGGATTCTACCATGGATGGGATGTATTAGGGAAATGTTCAAGACAGGTAAGGGTGTGTGTGTGTGTGTGTGTGTGTGTGTGTGTGTGTGTGGACCGAGAAGGGAAATAGGCAGGACCTGGACCAGGCAGAGGCCCTGCTAGGGGGAGAGAGTCTCGAGGGACTGATCAATTGCTGGCTTCTCTTTAAGTGTTTGGCAGGGTAGAACTTGGTAAGAAGACATGTACTAATTTTTTGGCCTTGAGCCTGAGAAAGAATGAGAAAATGAGAATGAAAAGGTTTTCAGCTGTGTGAAGAGATTAAAGACATCTTTACCTAAACCAGTGGAGAGAGAATGGACTAACAGACAGGTGGGGTACGGGAGAGACAAGCATTCCCCTATTGCTGGGGAAAGATGCTTTCAGCCAATCCCCACTAGCAAATCTTGGGTTACTGAAAAGCCCTAGGGGTGCCTGGCTTCTTCTTTTAATTTCAGTTAATTTGGTAAAACAAAAGAAAGCCAAGAGTATCAAGAATCAAATAAAGAAAAAAAAGTATGGGATGCAAAATGACTGCAATGCCTGTGATTAATGACCACCACCTTGACGCTGGGATACGATAGAAACAGCTAGGGTCTGATATGGGGAGCACTACAAAATTTAGAGGTACCAGTTATACGTAGCCTGGTAGAGAGGAAGGTAACTCAGTCACAACCCCTCAACTGTGTGTCAGGGGTAACTGGAGGCTCCAGCCAGAGCTGTGAGGGCCACAGACACAACCACATCTCACCCATGAGAGGACAGGCTGATTGGGATCCAAGCCCACCGGAGCACTGACGCCAACGCCAGGCCTGGATGACACAGACAGTGATATAGACAGGCACCAACTGGAGCCAAAGAGATGTTTGTATGCCCCTTCTAGGAGAGAAGGACAAAGAAATCTGAAAGTATGATCCAGTGACACAGCTTTGGTGAAAAATCGCTGTTTTTCTTCAGCAGATTTTTATTATTATTATTATTGTTAAATCATAGCTGTGTCCATTAATGCATTTATGAGGTACAATGTGCTGGTTCTATATACAATTTGAAATACTTTCATCAAACTGGTTAACATAGCCTTCACCGCATTTTTTTAATTATTATGATAAGACATTTATACTCTACACTTAGTAGATTTGACATGTACCCTTGTAAAATGCACCATAGGTGTGGTCTGACCAATTACCCTCCCTCCACCCACCTCCCTTCTCCCCTCCCCTCCCCCTCCTCTTTCCCCCTTCATTTTGGGCTGTAGTTGGGTTATAGCTTTTATATGGAAGTGTGGGTGATTATATATTGGTTTCATAGCAGAGCTGAGTACTTTGGGTACTTTTTCTTTCATTTTTGATACTTTGCTAAGAAGAATATCTTCAGCAGATCTTAGTGGTCAAAGTCTAGGACCTAGATACATATCCAAGATGAATACACGACTGTCAGAGTCATCGTGGGAGCAGTGTGCATGCCCCCCACATATGGGTGTGCATTTGTGTGTATGCTCTCATGTGCATGTGAGGCGGGTCTGGGGGTGGAAACTCAACATCTGGAGAGTACTGGAGAGCCCTGGGCACCCCCTCTGCCTTAGACCTGAGGCATAGAGGAGAAAGGTGCACGCAGTGAGGCTGGGGTAGCCATCCCCGCTCCCACTCACCCCTCCTCACTCTCCTGGGTGGGGCTCAGGCTTGCACTAGGGGAAGGCTGGTTCTCTACTCCTGGTGGCTGATCCTTGGAAGGACTGAGGTTAGAGGCAGAAACTCTGGTTGCTTTAAATCATGTCCACAAGGTGCAAAGAGAACGTCAGTAGTGGACAGAAACCAGCTTCTTTTCTTTCTGAGATGGGGAAAGCCTGGAGGCCTCTACCCCAGCTCAGTCCCAGGGTCACTGATCTCTGAGGGAGGACAGAAGAACCTAGGTAGGGCTTCTCCCTTATCAATAGTTGGGGCTCCCAGAAGAGAAACAGAGGGGAAAGCTGAGAAGTGATTCCCTGCTGCCCACCTTGGTATGTACTGCAGAACCACAGGTGGCTCATTAGCAAAAGTCTTCTGAACCTCACTGGAACTCAGGTGGCTCATTAGCAAAAGTCTTCTGAACCTCACTGGAACTGCAGTCTTTCTCCAGTGGGTTTTTGTTTTCAGTTCGTTCCTCCTTCAGGGATGGAAGCTTCTCTGAGTTGTGCTCCCTCTGCCTCTGCCTCTGCTGGGACAGAGAAAGAAAGAACTTTCCCTTGCAAAGGCGGGTGGGAAGACTGCGCATCACTGGGCCTTTGGTGAGGGCTGGTCTGAGTACCTTTCAGGAGCCCTGCCCTGTCCCTGCTGCCTCTCCTGGGAGGGATGGACATGGCTGCTGTGCCTGCTTCCAGGGCCACTGTTGGGGGCAGACTGTACCTTCCCTCAGAGTTTGCTCCCCACCCTCAATATTCTTTCTCTTCTTCCTAATTCAGGGTGGATTGCACAATTTCAGACCTTAAAATCAGACTGAGAACCATCTTGATGTGCCTATTCAGAAAGGGTTATACTATGGAAAAATGTCGCTCTGATTGCAATTTCCAGCTGACACCGCAATTTTTTCCAGATGCCTGCATTTGTATGCTGCCCGTGGGAGGCTTAGGCCCCCTTTGATAATCCTCCCAGTCCCAAGCTCAGCTTTCGCTCTCCATGGCCTGTCCGGGTACCCATGTGCGAGGGTGTGGAGTGCTGTGCTCCAGGATCCAGGCTGGCTCCAGCCACCCTTGCACAGCAGCCCTGCTCTGCTCCTCGTGTGTGGAATGAGGGAGCTGACCATGGTCTCTGGACAGGCTCTGGGTCCTGGTCTTCAGGCTACTTGTGCCCTGGGGTGTATTGCAAACAGGATTCAGGCCAGAGCTTTCTGCAGAGGGTGTTTATCCAGAGACTTTCCAAAGCATGGATCTGGCCCTGTTTAAACACATCCCTCCAACTCCATTCTAGCCTGGGTAAAGGTTAAGTATACCCATGATGAGACCCTGGAGGAGGCACTGCAGGTGGCCTCTGGACGGGCACCTTGAGGGCCTCCTGCTCTGCCCAGTCTCTCTCCCTGAGGGAGTCTTTCTTGGCCCCACCACTTCCTGTGCAGATTGCACCAGTAAACCCTAACCTGGGTTAGCTCTACATGCCCAGCCCAAGGGCTCTGACTGCCGGCATATACCCTCTGTTCCTGGGCTCCTTTAGAATCTAGACTGGACATGGTATGTCTTGCCAGGCTTCTGTGGGTATGGGTGGATGTGCTTTGTTTGAGGAAAGGCTAAACAAGAGATGCCCAGAGTCTGGTGTAGCCTCCTCGGACAGCTGAGGACACCCAGAACTGTAGTACTTCTGGGACCACCCCAGGTATATGTGGGGGTGGCTCTAGCATTCTCCCCAGTAGGCTCAATTCAAGTAGGACCTGGTTATGGATTTGGGGAATTATATCACATCTGAGTCAATCTTGGGACCGCATGCTTCACCCAGCCGGGCCTGGCAGGCTTCCTTCCTCAGAACCCCGCCCAGAGCCGCTGGCCAGGTCAGAGGGGCGTGGTCCATGTTCCTCTGCAGGTGCTCGTCTCTGCTGGGCTCAACAGCTCTATCAAAGAGAAACTGGTGATAGTGGTATCGGCTGTATTCAATTATTTAATTACCATTTATTAGGGGGCTCAGCCCGCAGTTCCTTTCTAGCCCTGAAAATGGCATTGGAATAACCAAGTAAATCTTCCCCCAGAATCCTCTCGGGAGGCTGTGGGGTTCCCATTCTCTCAAATGCCAAAGCAGCCAGGCTGACTGACACAGGTCCCTGCAGTGGTCATTGGGAGGGACTCTCCCAAGCCAAGTTAGACAAACCATGGTGCCCTGCTTACCTGGGGTCCCTCTGCCTCTCTCTGCCCAGGCTGGGGGATGGGAGCAGTCAGGGGACACCAACTCTAGCTATAAAGTCCAAGGCAGACAGCACAGTAATCTGGGTGGAGAATATCAGATGTTGTAGAAGCTCCTCAGGTAGGAAATTCTAACAGTATGTGGTGTAATAGATGAAGACCAAACAGTTTTATACCTCCACGCAAAGTCTATTTCTCATTCAGCTAAAGTCCAAGATGTTTGTCCACAGCTCTCCCAGTGACCATAGAGGGCCCATCTCCCTGGATCTCCATTCCCCCTTGCCCAGTTTATTCAACACCTGAGTTCCAAGGACGCCACCTCTCTCTACAGCAGGCCAGTCTGGGATTCCTACTTGGATTGCAATTGCTGGAACTATCTCTTGGCCACTAAAAACTGCAAGGGGGAAGGGATATGCAGGCAGCTGTGTGCTCAGGAGTCGAAAAGACTGGGCTTGGGGGTCTAATCTGCACTCAGCTGCCCCAAGGCTTCTCATGGGGAGACTGGCTCAGGTCAGGGCCTCCCCTCCTGGTAACAGGTAGGCTCCACCTGCCCCACACTTGCAGGTCTCTGTGCAGACCATATCCATCACCTTCCCCCTGCTGGCTTGCTGCAGACCAACCGAGTACAATCCTCGGAGCCCCAAGTGTTGAATAAGGAGGGAAATGGGACGAGATCAAAGCATCTGGGATGGTCATTGATGGTCCCTGGGAGATGTGAACACACAAGGAATGTCTTTGTGTCACGGCATTGAACTTTAGGCTTTCGTCTGTTGCAGCACGTGCTGTAAGAATTTCCTCTCTGGTGGGCTTCTGCACTGTCTGGTATTTCTCTATAACTTCCTATCCCAGTATTCTTCCAGTCATGAAGATTATGTAAAATTCATACCCCCTACTCTGAGTAAAAGCTGCTGACACCTTATTTTTAAAAAGAAGGTCTTAAAAGCAGCATTCAAGAAAATCTCCCTTCATGAAGACATCAGGTTACTTTTGATGACAGCTGGAGGCTTCTTCAGCAGTGCCTGTGGGCATTTACCTTGCCCATCATTTCTGCTGGTGAAATGCAAACCTCATTTCTGTCATCTGCCAACACCACTCTCCTGAGATTCTGGGCTGAGTGGACGGCACTTTCCAGTACCAGATACCTAAGCAAGCCTGGCCTGTGATGGCCCGGCTATCAGGGAGCTGGGAGTCTGGCCACCTGGATCCCCTCCGTGCTGGAATGCAATGCTAGTGATTAAGAAAGATAAATAGAGCCACATCCTAGAAGACGAGGTTGGCAGGGGGCTGGGCTCTTGGCTCAGGGAGGCTACAGGAGAAAAGATCAGAGTTAAAGTAGAAGCAGGATTTTTGTCCTTGGCTTCATGTTAGAGTCACCTGGCCAGCACAAACAAAAACAAAACAAAAACAGACACAAAGCCTGGGCTCCCTTATAGACCGAATAAGCTAGAATCTCTGGAAGTAGGGCCAAGAAAGAAGAATTTTTACAAACTCCTTAAGTAATTGTAAATGTAGCTGGCATTGCTTAGGTGAGACATCTATGAAATGCACAGGAGTCAGAAGACCCAGGTCTAGCAGCATGGTGACTCCCACACCTAAAATCTTTCCAAGACCTAGCACTGTAAGAATCAAATTCAAGCCTTTCACCAGGCCCAAGGGCTCTGAGGCTCTGAGTGGAGACTTCTGTGTTCCCATCCTCATCTCCAGGCTTGGGATCCCACCTCTCTTCACATCCACCAGTGTCCTCTGAAGGTAATCTCCTTGGCCAGGACATGATTCTGCATGTCTGGGTGGCTTCATTCTAATCCTTCATCCTGGGATTAAATGTTCCCCAACAGGGAGGGCTTCCCTGAATACTTTACCTAGACCGTGAGCCTGGGAGCTTCTGAAACGTCACGCCATTTGCCATGTTCCTCTTATACGATCATTTACCTTTCTGACTCCCTGATTCCACTTCCAGACTTGACGATGTGAAAAGACCAGGATCTTGTCTTTTTCATCACTCCTTTCCTAGCAGAATGTAGATTGCAGATATCTAATAGGCACTTGCCTTGGGAAAGAATGAAAAGCTTCTTACTCCCGTAACTCTCCCTCTCCTCTGAGAAGGCAGAGGCCAGCAGGTGGGACATGGCTTGGCCTCTCAGCCCTCTTGAGGGAGAGGTATTTCCCCCTTTGCGGAGCTGCCCCACCTGGGCTCCAAGGCACTGGTTCTCAAACATCAGCATGTTCCAGGGTTTCCTGGAGGGCTTAGCAGGATGCAAGGTGTTGGGCTTCCCCTCCTCACCCCCTGAGTCTCTGCTTTAGTGGGTCTGGGGTCCTGGAAACTTGCATTGCTACCCAGCTCTCTGGTGATGCTGGAGCTGTTGGTCCTGCGACCACCCTGTGAACCTCCACTTTTGAGTGTGTAGTGCTACCCAAAGGTCCTGATTCATCCCTGTGCTTCCCTTATCCTCAACTTGTCACCTTTTATTTGCTTTTTGCACTTAGCATTTAAATGTATGGATGTTTTTCTCATTAAAAGAATAAAAAAATAAATAAATAAAGCCACTTCTGTCCAAACATGATCATCCACCCTTTCCAATCGTCTATCGTGATGGCTGAGTCAATTGAGAACTCTGCATGTTGGTTCCCCTGAAGATGTGCAGTCACCAGCCTCAACTGGGTTCTCACTGATGGCCATACAGCAATTCTCTGGCTACTTCTCAGTCTTATTTTCTGCTAGGAGAATTTCAAGTATTTCCTACTTCCTTAGAAATCTCCACTTTGCCTACCTTCTTTTCCTGTGAATGATCTTGACTGTTACGTACCAGAGAAAACAGTAACCACTAGAATGTTTCAACTGCCCACTGCAATTTTATGCCATGAGGTCCAACCAGCATCATCACTGCATTGCTCCCTTTGTTTTTACCTCCTATCAGAACCAAGGATGAGTCCTTCCCCATCTCAGGCATACTCTGAGCTAATGTGACCTCCTATCAGAACCAAAGATGAGTCCTTCCCCATCTCAGGTATACTCTGAGCTAATGTGTCCAGTTCACAGCCTAGACCTAGAATTATCCATTTTCCCAAGGAAACTGCTATATTTTCATGGGAAATGTTATTTAGAAGCCACAATCTGGGCACTGAAGGCACTCATTATCACTGGATTGTAATTGTTTCTAGGTATTTTTAGTGGCTAGTGCTAGGACATAAGTCTCTTTTAAAAATATCATATGATCTTTTATGATCACATAATTTATGAACATACTTCCAATTCAAATTTATGGCAATAGGTTTTTACTTAGCACATTGATCTTATATTTTAAATCCAGATGATATTAATATAATTAATCATTTGAGAGATCCCACAATACTCACATGGTTGTCTCAGAATAAAAATGCCATCACCCAAACCAATATCAATGATTTCTGAAAAGAGCTTAAGAAGTTTTTGTTGTTGCTATGCACAAGTTATAATTCACAGGGACTATATAGTCATAAGGCTGTATTTTAAGCTTTTGGGAAACAGTTATGATTATCCTCTTAACTGCATGTACATTTAGGATGATCAGTTCTATTTTAAATTACATTTTTAAGGAGAGTTTTTGAATTGAATTTTGTTTTTAAATTCTATGAAACATTTTTAGCTAAGAGGCTCTAAAATATGGCATATTTAGAGAAATCTAGCATCTACACTTGCTCCCTCCAATCTATTACCCCCACCCATAGGTGACCATCTAAAAATAGTTGTGGCTTTTTCTTTCACTGTTTTTTTCTTAATTCTGTTAAAACGTGTATATGGTTGTATGTACCCATTCCATATCACTGACTTTTTTTACATAAATGGTAACATACTATATGTACTCTACTTTTTTTACTTACTAAATATAGGAGATCATTCACAGCATAGTATAGAGATTTTTCCCTTTTACAGCTACATAGTATTCCGTTGTGTAGATTTATAATAGTTTGTTAAACTAATTCCATTGTGATAGACATTTGGGTTGTCTCCAAACATGACTGATAGAAATGTAATTAGGATTTCTGTGCATGATTACTGTTGCACTTCTGCTGGTGTATCATCAAAGTAGAAGCAGAATTGCTGGGTGAAAAGGTTAATGCATATGGTCTTTGGCTATATATTATCAAGTTTCTCTCCACTGGGTTTGTATGATATCACTTTCTTATTAGGTGCCTTAGTCTGCTGGGCTGCTCACTCAGTGGAGGTCTTAAACAATAGACATTTATTTTTCACACTTCTGGAGGCTGGGGAGTCCAAGATCATGGCTCAAGCAGATTTAGTTTCCGGGGATGTCCCTCTTTCTGGGTTACAGACGGGCAACCTTCTTACTGTGTTCTCATGTGGCAGAGAGAGGGAGAGGCAGCAAAGTCTCTGGTGTCTCTTGTTATAAGGGCATTGATCCCATCCTGGGGGGCTCCATCCTCATGACATCATTCAAATCTAACTACTCCCCAAAGGTTCCTAATACCATCCTAATACCATCACCTTGGGGGTTAGAACTTCAATATATAAATTTGGGGAGCAGGGACACAAATGTTCATCACATAATATGAGAGATGCATTAGAGTGTTTCTTCCTTCAAAGTCCTACCAACAGAATAATGTTGTCAAAATTTAGAGTTTTTGCTCTTCTCAGCTTTTAATTTTTGTTTCTCTCATTACTAGCGTGGTTGAAGCACCATTTGAGTTTCTTTTATCTGTAAATCATCTTATTCATATTTCTAGCCCATGAACTCTTTTCTCCTATTTTTAGAAGCTCCTTATAAATTAAGGACCTTCACCGTTTATAGTAGAGATTATAGTTTTTCTCTTTACCTTTTGTCCTTTTACTTTATGATGTTGTTTCCTATTTTTGTAAAGTTTTATTTAACCAAATTTATCAAACACTTCTCTTATTGCTTCTGCATTTTTTATTTCAAAATATTATGGTTCTACAAATGTTTTTATTACATGGATACCTTGTATACTTAGGTCAAGGCTTTTGGTGTGCCCATCATCAGAATAGGGTTAATTTTACTCAACAGGTAAGTTTCTATGCCCCATCCTCCCATCATCCCCCTCTTTGGGTTCCAATATCCTTTATATCTCTTTGTGCCTGTGTGTATCCATCATTTAGTTCCCAATTATTAGATAGCACATGTAGTGTTTGTTTTTCCATTCCTGAGATACTTAGAATGATGGCTCCCATTTCCATCCAAGTTGCTTCCATAAATAAGAATAAAATGATGTCATCAAATGACATATAAAATGACATCATTTTATTTTTGTTTATGGCTAATAGTATTCGATGGCACTCATACGTGTGTGCATGTGTGTATGGTTGTGTGTACACACACACACATTTTATTTATCCACTTATATGAATTGAAAGGCACTTAGGCACAATCATTAATTGTGCTGTGATAAACATTTAAGTGCAGGTATCTTTTTTGCTCAAAATCACTAATTGTTAGGGAAATGAGAATTAAAACTATAATGAGATGCCACCTTATCTCTACCAGGGCATTACTAAAAAGTCAAAAAACAATGGATGCTGGTGTGGATGCAGAGAGATAGGCACACTCATACCCTGTTAGTGGGACTGTACATTAGTACGACCACTGTGGACAACAATATGGAGATTCCACAAAGCAATAAATGTGGACCTACAGTTCTATCAACAAACCTCATTGCTGGGTATTTGTCAAAACAGAAATAAGTCATTTTATAAAAAGGACATCTACTTCTGAATATTCATCATAAATAGATATAAATGTTTTCTCCACTTTAAAATTATAAAGGGACTTATCACTCTTTGGTACTTGTAGCATAGATTTGAAAGAGCTTTAAAGAGCTATCCAACCCTCTCCACTTCCTCATGTTTATCATGTCATTTCAATGTTTTCTTTCTGGCTCCCTCTTCCCTCCTTTCACCTACGATTTAGAGTTTTTTCTACTGTTCCTTTGTTGTGCCATTGCTTGCCACAATCACACTTTACCAATCTGTGTTATTTTCTGCTGATTTTTCCCTACTCTTCCTTAATGACAGGATTCTGCTTTGCATCTTTGAACCCCTGGTGCCTTGGGTTATGTTTATAGTAAGCACTCAATAAATGCTTTGGGATACATGGATTAACAAATGGCAGTTACTTATTTGTTGAAAAGTACTGAGAGCTAGAAACTACTTTTTAATGCTATTCCAGTCTATTTCTGTTTTTGCCAGGAGCTAGACATTTGACCCTGAACCTTGAACATTTAACTTCTCTTTATTCATGTGTAAATATCATTGGATATAGAATGAGGTCACTGGGCTAGGTGACATATCTGAGTCCTAAAATATCTGCTATTCTGGGCACTGTAACTAAGGATTCTTCCCATACAAAACATACATTTCAGCTCATTTTCTACAAGAGGAAATAACTTGACTTTCCTCCTTTGCATCTTTGAAATATAATTCTTCTTGAGTTGAGACAATAAGAACATCTGCCTGGAGTAAATTAGACTTGGATCATCTGTACATGTTTCTCCAGTCACTTGTGACTTGATTGCTTTTGGCAACAGGACTTTGTTCTGCATCCTAGTTCCAGCAGCAACACGGCAGCCATGCTACAATCACATTTACTGGCCTCTGTAGAATGTAGGTTTCTTTCTCAGATCACTAAATCTGACATATTGACTCATGCCCTGAAGGGAAAAGTCTAACTTTGCCAAACCCAAGCCTTGAAGGCTTGGTCTGCAGTGCTTCTGAGTATGAATGGAGGCAATGTGAGCCAGGCCACCACTCTGGGGCCTCTGCCCCATGGATATAAAGAATTCAAGCCAAAATATAGGGGGCCAGGGTAAGTGGTCCCACTCCCAGAAGGATCTGATTACATCCTCTAGATGTGAGATCCCCTACTCAGAGGTGAGTCTGGAGAGGTTTACAAACCCAGAGACCTGAAATTTTCCTGGAAGATGGTGATAGATTTCACTTCTTAGCCCATTCATTTGGCAAGAATCTCTGAATTTGTGTGTGATGCTCTGATCTGGAACTGGGAGTATGACGATGGACAGATAGATTTATTAGGTTTGGGACAGTGGTTCTAAGGATTGATAGGAATTACCTGAGGAGCTTTTAAATATTTCATTGCCAACTCTACTGCTGAGTCTACTTAAATCAAAAAAACCTCTAGAGGCAGACCAAGACATTGAAAACTCTCCAAATGCTTCTTGTGTGTAGCCAGGGGCAAGATGTTTGCTTTAGAACCCACAGTCAAGAGGGAAACAGAATAGTCAGATAAAATAAGATAGTGCTGGAATGTGCAGGGCATACAGGTAACACATGTTGGAATATCTGGCTCAAGTGTGATGGGAAGAAATGATAAGCTGAGATCCAAATGATAATAGTAGTTACAAAGATGAAAGTGGATAGTTTAGGAGTGAGGAATGGAGTTAGAGGGAAAGGGAGAATATTTGGCACAGGAAACTGGTGTATAGAACTTAGGTGATTAGAAATAGGAGAAAAAATGTTTTCTGCAGTAGGTGACTGAAAAGAAGGTGGTGCCACTAATTGAATGGGGGAGGGGAGGGAAGGAGGAAGAGCCACTCGATTTAGAGACAAATGAGTGGAAGGGAAAGTTTGGGGAGAGGATGAGTTTCACTATGAACAAATTGGAGAAGTTTGTCTATTCATATAGAAATTCCCAGTGGCAACTAGAGGCATTTATTCTCAAGAAATAAGAAGAAATAGAAGAAACAGAAGTAGGTTATGACAGAGACCTTCGGTTGCTCACCCAACATCTATGTTCCTTTCACCCTTGACTTTGCAGACCTGCTTTTGTGTGGTCACGTTCTTCTTACAGGAGGACATTGAATTTCAGCTCAGGGACAAATCCTGAATAGTCTGAGGAAATTGTTGCAGATGCATTCTTTCTTGCTAGTGATTTTTTGTTGTCTTAAACTAAATGTTTTATTTTCAAACAATTATAGATTCATATGCAGAAATAACCCAGCAAGTTATTGTATACACTTCATCTAGTCTTCCCCAATGATAAGATCTTGCAAAACCATAGTGCCTTGTCAGAATAGTTAAGAAACAGAGCAATTCCATGAGCACGGGGGCCTCTCCAATTATACTGTTACAACTGTACTCACTCCTGACTATCCCCAGCACAAACTGATCTTAGTGCCTGTCAGACTAGCCTGGTGTAAAACTCCACAATATCATTTCAAAAATGATATATGAATGGAATCATATAGTGTGTAGTCTGTGATTGGATTTTATTTCACTCAGCATAATTCCCTTGAGATTCACTCAAGTTGTTCTGCATGTTTATAGGTTTTTCTTTTTTATTGCAGAATAACCTTTTATGGTGTGATGGTTAACTTCATGTGTCAACTTGACTGGGTCACACAGTGCCCAGACATTTGGTCAGACATTCTGTGGATGTATTTCTGGATGAGCTTGACATTTAAATTGGCAGACGGCCCTCCCCAGTGTAGGTGGGCCTCATCATTGAGGACATTAAAAAAAAAAAGGTTGACTCTCTCCAAAGTAAGAGGATGCTTCCCGTTGGATGGCTTTCAAACTAGTACATTGGATTTTATTCCCACCTTCAGATTTCAGATACAAACTGAACATCTCGAGCCTGCCAGCATTCGGACTGGGACTATAACATCAGCTTTTCTGGTTCTGTGACCATCACCAGCTTCTCGCTCTCTCCTTCCCACCCACCCCCATTCAATTAGTTCTCTTTCTCTGGAGACAGGAGAAACTTTACTAGTATTCATTATATTGGTATACTACAGTTTGTATAGCCACTCACCTGTTGAAGAGCATCTAGGCTGTTCCTAGTTTTTGGCTATTATGAATAAAGCCTGTATGAACATCAGCTAAGCAACAGGTATTTTATGCACATAGCTTTTCATTTCTCAGGGATAAATGCTCCTGAGTTCAATTGTGTCATATGGCAGTTGCCTTTTTAGTTTTGTAAGAAACGTTCATACTCCTTTCAGAGAGGCTGTATAATTTTACGTTCACAGCAACAATGTATGAGTGAAGCCATTTCTCCATATCCTTATCAGCATTAGGGGATGTCAATTTTTAATCTAAGCCATCAGGATAGATATGTGTATCATCTCCTTTTGTTTATTTGCATCTTTCTGATGTCTACTAATGTCAAACACCTTTTCATGTGCTTACTTGCTGTCTTTATATCATCTTGAGTGAAATGGATGGGGTTTTTGTCTATTTATATCTATATGAACTATATGAACTAATGAATCTGAATGAATGTTTCTCTTTCTTGCCTTATTGCAGTGATTACAAATTCCACTGGACATTTTTGTCTTGTCTGAAAAGTTAAGAAAAAAAATTCAGCGACTCATTATTAAGTGCAATGTTGACTGTGAGGTTTGTCAGTTTGTTTGCTTAGAGATGCTCTTTAACAAGTTGGTGGAATTTCAACTCTATTCTATTCTCAACTTGCTAAGAGATTTTATCATGAATTGTGTGGGTTGTTTTAGGATTTTTTTCTGAAACATTTCATGGGATTGTATGATTTTTCTTCTTTATCTTGTTAATATGATATTGATAGATTACTTTGATTTGGAATGTTAAACCAGTTTTTCATACCTAGAATAAATAGATTTAATCAAAG
Source organism: Galago senegalensis (assembly GCA_963575145.1). Classification (NCBI taxonomy): domain Eukaryota; kingdom Metazoa; phylum Chordata; class Mammalia; order Primates; family Galagidae; genus Galago; species Galago senegalensis. The sequence continues at coordinate 67,027 of CAUYTI010120934.1, read as the reverse complement.
TAAGTAGTTCTATTAATGCTTTGCTGGATTCGTTTTTTTTTTTAATTTCAGGCTACTTTATTCCATGAATATTTATAGAACATCAACTGTAAGCAAAATATTGACATAATCATTGAAGATAACATTGGGACAAATATATCAGTTTTATGAGGAAACGAAAGCATTATCCACAAATCAATTATGAGATAAGTATACTCATTACCACCACTCCTAGTAAAGTTGAAGAGCCTAGCTAGTACGATTATGATAACTTAAAAATCCCAATGGTTTGTAAAAAAAAAAGTACAAATTTCATTACTTCTGAGTTACCAAGTTACTTGCAAGTTACCAAAAACAATAGAGAAATTCAGCAATATAGCTAACTTCAAAATAACTATACAAAATCAATTATATTCCTATATAAAAAATTACAAAATAATATTAGAAAAAGAAAGATAGCATTGTATCAGCAACCAAAATAGAAAGTACCTATCAACATAGCTTTAACAAGAGCTGTGCAATTTTTTTAAATACATAATCATTTACTACTTGTTTGTTACAGAATACACAAGACAAAATACAAATAACAAACAATTTTTTTCCTTATTATGTTTTTACCAAAGTCTAAAAATAATAGACGACTAATATATATAAATAAAAGTAAAAAATAATTTCTCAAAAAAAACCCCCAAAACAGATCATGCCAAGTCTTAAAGACAGTAGAACTAGAAATACTTCAAAATCATTCTACTTAGTCTGGATACCCCTGATAGTAAAATGAGAAAAAATATATTATTATAAAGGGGAAATTACAGATATATTTCACTGATGAATAAGGATACAATATGATAAAAACATATTGACATGTTGGATTAAAAATTGATGTTTAAGTAATATACTTTGATCAAAATTAAATCCAGTTTGTGTGAGAATTAGTCAGTATTTTTTTTTTTTTGGCCCACTCCCCTCGCTCCTTCTCTGTCTGATCTCCCCTTCCCCCATGCCCCACCATGTCATTAATTGTCATTAATTGTCCTCATATCAAAGTTGAATACATAGGATTCATACTTCTCCATTCCTGTGATGCTTCACTAAGAATAATGTGTTCCACCTCCATCCAGGTTAGTACAAATGCTGTAAAATCTCCATTTTTTGATGGCTGAATAATACTCCATAGTGTACATATACCACAGCTTATCAATCCATTCCTGGGTTGAAGGACATTTAGGCTGTTTCCACGTTTTAGTGATTGTAAATTGGACTGCGATAAACAGCCTAGAACAAGTGTCTTTATAGTAAAAGTTTCTTTTTTTCTTCTGGATAGATGCCCAATAGTGGGATTGCAGGATCAAATGGGAGGTCTAGGTTGAGTTCTTTAAGGTTTCTCCATACTTCCTTCCAAAAGTTAGTTAGTATTGCAGTCTCACCAGCAGTGCAAGAGCATTCCTTTCTCCACATCCATGCCAGCATCTGCAATTTTGAGTTTTTGTGATATAGGCCATTCTTGCTGGGGTTAGATAATATCTCAGGGTGGTTTTAATTTGCATTTCTCTGATAATGAGGGATGATGAGCATTTTTTCATTTTTGTACCAGTACCATATTGTCTTGACCACTATAGCCATGTAGTATAGCCTAAAATCTGGTAAAGTTAATACCCCCGACTTTGTTTTTGTTACTAATGACTGCCTTAGCTATACAGGTTTTTTTCTGATTCCATATGAAACACAGAATCATTTTTTCCCAAATCTTGAAAGTAAGATGTTGGTATTTTAATAGGGATGGCATAGTAATAAATAGATTTAATTAAAGTAGGTAGTTCTATTAATGCTTTGCTGGATTCATTTTGTTAATAATTTGTTGAGAATTTTTGTGTCTGAGTTCACGTGTTGTTAAAAATCTATCTTTTTTTTTTTTTAAGAGACAGAGTCTAACTTTGTTGCCCTTGGTAGAGTGCATTGCATCACAGCTCATAGCAACCTCCGGCTCCTGGACTTAAGCAGTTCTCTTGCCTCAGCCTCCCGAGTAGCTGGGACCACAGGCGCCCACCATAATGCCAGGCTATTTTTGTTGTTGTTGTTGCAGTTTGGCCTGGGCTGGGTTTGAACCCACCACCCTTGGTACATGGGGCTGGCGACCTACAAAAGTCTGTCTTTTTTTGGTCAGATGTCTCTGTCTGATTTTGACAACAGGGTAATACTTGCCTATAAAATGACTAGAAAAGTGTTCCCTTCTCTTCTATATTTTGGAAAATACTGTGAAAAATTGGTGTTAGTTCTCTCTCTTTCTCTCTCTCTTTCTTCATATATATATATATGGGTACAATGTGCTGGTTTTATATACAATTTAAAATGTTTTCATCAAACTGGTTAACATAGCCTTCATGGCATTTTCTTAGCTATTGTGTTAAGACATTTATATTCTACCCCTAGTAAATTTCACATGTTCATCTCCATTGAAACTATATCAACCTGGAGATTTCTCTTTCAACAGCTTTTTAATTAAGTGTTTGATTTCTTTAATGGTTATAAGACTACTCATGCTGTCTATTTCATCTTGGTTGAGTTTTGATAGCTTATGGTTTTCAAGGAAATGGTACAGGCACAAGGAGTCTTTCTGAACCATGCCGCTTTATGTGCAGTAACCTGCCCACCCACTCTCCACCAAAGCAAGCTGGCTGCTTACTATTTCTTGGTGTTGGAAGGAATTCTATAGACCATGGAAACAAATAGTGCATCCTCAGTAGATGTCCCTCAGCACTACAGTCTGGCCTCCCAGGTGTCTCTGGTCAGCAGAAAGGACTCTCCAGCCTAGCAGGGAAGGAGAACATTCTCCAGATGCTTGTTTCAACCATGTTCTTGCTCAATCTCCCTTGAAAGTTACACTGGGCTCACATACTGTTGTGGATAGGTCTCTTGTTTGATCCCAAGTAGGAATAAGCCTATGCAGACACCTTCTGTTTCTTAATCAGGGGTCAAGAGACATGGTACCTTAGCTCCCTTTTCTGTGAGTTGAAGGTCAAAAATTTTCCTGCTCTTAGATTATTTCTCTAATCCTGGGGTCTTTCACTGTCCTCTTCCCACCACTCATAATCCTTCTTTGGTTTCCTTTTGTTGTATTTGTAGGGTTCATAGCTGTATTTGCTATGGAACAGCAGAGAAAGGCAAGTCTACCCCACCTTTGAAGCAGGGCAATGGTTAGATTGATGTTTTGAATGAAAGCCAAAGTTTTGGGGTAAGTCAGTTCTGCACTTAATACCAGCCTTTCCATGTTTCCACTCAATTTGACCCAGGATATTACTAAAACCTCCTGAGGTATGTTTCCTATCTGTGAAATGGGGAGCATGGGAGGATCTTTCCTGTAGATGCTTTGTGAGGAATGAATGAGATCATAGGTCTACAGTGTTCATGCAATGTTTGCTCTGCCCGTCATTGCTAATGTAATTACAATTCTTGAAAGATTTGTGAAGCACAGACTGGAGAAGGATAAGATTTAAAACAGAGAAATTATTAAAATTTGTAATTGCCCACGCAAAACTGAAGAATGTCTGAATAAGGCCAACGATGGCAGGAAATTTGCTCCCTTAAGTGGCATATGCTGAGAATAGTGACTTAGCCAAATTATATTTGCAGGATTCTTAGGCAATCAAGAATTCTGAGTACACATTCCTCCCCTATGAAAACATAGCACTTGGAACATGAAATGCCTGGTCCCTGCCAGTTTCATGGCCAGCTGTGGGATCAGCTGATCTGGCATCCAGAACTGAGATAGGGTGCAGCATTCATGAGGCTGAGACAGCTGAGGTGACCATGCTTCAAGATCAGGATTTCCCCCAACCTTGTAAGAGCACTTGAGGTCGAAAGTCAGTCCATTCTCCTCTCAGGCTGGTCTAAGCCATTGGAGTCTGCCAGCCCCTTACAAGGCAGGCTGTGGGGTGGGGAGCTTCTCCCCAGAGGCAGACTGAAGACTGCAGAGGGTGGATGTGGGAGGAAGGTCTCTGTTTCCTTCAGGTATGTGAGCCACAAGCAGTAGTGCATATGGTGTACCCAGCACAGTGACTGGTGGCGGGTGGTGAACATTCGTGCCTTGGTAATCCATGGCCTGGTTGTTTTAGCAGCAGCTCAGGGGGCCAGGCTGGAGCACAGATTTACGAAGCAACTCTCTTCTCCAGGGAAAACCATTTAGCCTGGGCTCCAGGAGGGCCTTTAAATCCCTAGAGGTCAGGCTGTGCACAGGGTCTAGACACTGAGAGATCGTCCAGCATGTTGTGATGATGAGGGAGTCCGGCTGGGAAGGTGGAGGTTTGCTGGGTGGGTGGATTGATTACAGCTGGTCTCAGCAAGTCTAGGCCAGATTCCCATGTCCATAGGGCTTCTTCTGGCCAGTAGCAGCCCCACAAATCAGATGTGCTTGCACCATGGCTGAGGAGCACAGTGTGTGCCCCAACGTGCTGCTCTCCACCTCTGCCGCTGTGGCTGATCAGCAACTTCTGGTCTGGCCCAGAACTTCTGCCTCTGGTGTCAAGAAAGTATTGCTCTGGGCGGTGCCTGTGGCTCAAAGGGTAGGGCACCGGCTCCATATGCTGAAGGTGGTGGGTTCAAACCCAGCCTCGGCCAAAAAAAAAAAAAAAAAAAAAGAAAGTATTGCTCATGAGATCCACAAAGGGAGACTGGGAGAGAGTTCAGCCACCATCCCTCAGAGGCCCAGAAATGTGGCAGGGGAGACATGTGACTTCCCAATTGCCACACAGCTCAGGACTGCACCTGTGACTTCCCCCAGCAGAGAATGGCTCTTTACAAAACAGTGGCCCTGCTGTGACACACATGACAGCCAGCCAGTGGCCCACCACAACGTAGTGCTAGCCTAGCCCCAAAGTGAACCCAGGGTCTCACCTTTGCTGTCTGTTCTGGTAAGGCCAAAGGGACAGGGACTTGGGGAGAAGCAAGGATCAGAGAAGATGGGCTGGACTCTTGGCTTACATGTGAGCCCCTCCTCCGGGAGGTTCACTCTGTGTGCACTGTCTTCCCTCTCCTGGAACCTCCACTGATCAAACTGTCCCTCTTTCCCACCAGTGTGGAATGAAACCCTTTCATCAGTGCCCTGGCTGCTGTGGGAGCAGCTTCTACATCAGGGACTGTCAATCTGAGGGGCAAAGACTGCTGTGCTGCTCTGTGTGTCCTGGCACTTGAAAATCACCTGTGCATGTACACACCCACTGTGCATGTGATTATGGGCACACTGTGTGCCTGGTGCATGGCAGGTGTGCACTAAGTGTTGGCTGTAGGTAGATTCCAGTCCATTCTGGTTAGGGACTGGGTCTCGAGCTGCTAACACATGGGTCTTTGGAAACTTCTTCCAATCTCCATCATCATCCAGGACATCTCTGTTGGCATCCTGGCTTGAGGAAGCTGACCCTCCCAGTGAAAAGGCTGCTCTGGCTAAGGAAGGCACTCCAGGATTTCAAGACTCCCTTCAAACAGATGCAAGTTTCAACTGCAAAGGAATGTCTCGGCAGCCCCTCTGGGTGGTCAGTGACGTATACTCTAGCAAGTGTGAATGTAATATCTGTTCTATTAACAAGTGACCCCAAGTTCCACAGTGCATATAAATTTTTGTTCATTTGAATCTTATGTGTGGAGATGCTTTTCAAAACATTTCTTTTCTTTTTCTTTCTTTTTTTATTAAATCATAGCTACGTGCATTAATGCTGTCATGGGGTACAGTGTGCTGTGTTTATATACAATTTGAAATATTTTCATCAAACTGGTTAACATAGCCTTCATGGCATTTTCTTAGTTATTGTGTTAAGATATTTATATTCTACATTTAGAAAGATTCACATGTACCCTTATAAGATGAACCATAGGCGTGATCCCACCAATCGCCCTCCCTCCACCCATCCTTCCCCATCCCCACCCCTCCCTCTCCCCTTTCCCCATATTCTTGGGCTAAAATTGGGTTATAGCTTTCCTATGAAAGCTACAAATCAGTTTCATAGTAGGGCTGAGTACATTGGATACTTTTTCTTCCATTCTTGAGATACTTTGCTAAGAAGAATATTTTCCAGCTTCATACATGTAAACATGAAGGAGGTAAAGTCTCCATATTTCTTTAGGGCTACATAGTATTCCATGGTGTACATATACCACAGTTTTTTGATCCACTTGTGGGTCGATGGGCACTTGGGCTTCTGGTGTTGGGCAAACTGACTGGCGACCTGCGGAAGACTGAAACTGGATCTACACCTGTCACCACTAACTAAGATAGACTCTCACTGGATTAAAGATTTAAACTTAAGACATGAAACTATGAAAAATACTAGAAGAAAGTGTAAGGAAAACACTTGAAGAAATCGGCCTGGGTGAAAATTTTATGAAGAAGACCCCCCAGGCAATTGAAGCAACATCAAAAATACACTACTGGGACCTGATCAAACTAAAGAGCTTCTGTACAGCCAAGAACACAGTAAGTAAAGCAAGCAGACAGCACTCAGAATGGGAGAAGATATTTTCTGGCTATGTCTCTGACAGAGGTTTAATAACCAGAATCCACAGAGAACTCAAACATATTAGCAAGAAGAGAACAAGTGATCCCATCTCAGGGTGGGCAAGGAACTTAAAGAGAAACTTCTCTGAAGAAGACAGGTGCTTGGCCTACAGATATATGAAAAAATGCTCATCATCCTTAATCATCAGAGAAATACAAATCAAAACTACTTTGAGATATCATCTAACACCAGTAAGATTAGCCCATATCCCAAAATCCCAAAATCACAGATGCTGGCGTGGTTGTGGAGAAAAGGGAACACTCCTACACTGCAGATGGGAATGTAAACTAATATGTTCCTTTTGGAAAGACATCTGGAGAACACTTAGAGAACTAAAAATAGACCTGCCATTTGATCTTATAATTCCTCTACTAGGTATATATCCAGAAGACCAAAAATCACACTACAACAAAGATATTTGCACCAGAATGTTTATTACAGTCCAATTCATACATTTCTGTCATCTCAAAAGTGAGTGGCTATGGCTGCTAGGGCCTAACCGCCTCTGGACAGCCAATTGACAGGCAGGCCCTCCCTACCATGGCATCTAATTGAATTGAGGCTGGAGAGCAGCAGTGGATACAGCAAAGATGCTTTTGGTTTCCCTCTATTCAGCACAGTAAGCCTTATATTGGTACCAAAACATATGTTAAGTTGAACGCATTTAATTCAGCAAATCTGTGTGAAAGGCTACAATGCTCAGGGCAGTGGGGATGTGTGATTCCAACTTGAGGGTGATTCATGGCTTCATCTGTGATGTTTGCCTAACATAAGTCCAAAGTTTATAAATGGCATTAGAGCTGGAAGCCAAGTACTAAGGGAGAAAAAGATTAAGTTTTGATTCAATGGAAAGAGTCTTTAAGGATCCACTTCTCCCTCAGTCTGTGATGGGAATGCGAACTCCTTGCGTGAATATGGTAGCCATTTTCCTCTCTTTCAGTAAAAGAGAAAATGGTTTCTTTTCTAACCTCCGTCCACAGAGGCTCCCTGATGCACTTCTGTCCCATCTTAACTGTCCCCCAGCTCCAGGGATACTATTAGCACGGCCGACACCACTGACCCTGTTGACTTCCTCCCTATTGAGGCACAACTATGTTGATGTAATGAGGTTCAATCATGGAATTCTTGTGAGATTTCTGTATTTTTCTTTTTTAAATTTCAGATTAATGTAAAGGTACAAACAATGAGGTTACAATGTTTGCATTTGTTAGGCAGAGTCCCTATTGTAGTTCTGTTCCCCACCCACAAGGTATGCCATATACCTTTACATTGTGCCCATTAGGTGGGGCGCACACCCATCCCCTTCCCCCCCCTCCCCTTTCCTTCTTTATCCTTCCCCCATTTTGAATTAAATTGAGTTTTTCTCAATACAATGCCCAGTGTGTGGGCATGTATTAGATAGTCTACTGGCTTCATATTAATATGGAGTACATTGACACTTGCTTTTCCATTCTTGTGATACTTTACTCAGAAGAATGTGTTCCACCTCCATCCAAATTAATGCAAAAGATGTAAAGTCCCCATATTTTTTATGGCTGAATAGTATTCCATGGTATAAATATACCATAGCTTGTTAATTCATTCCTGGATTGATTGGCATTTAGGTTGTTTCCATGTCTTGGTGATTGTAAATTGAGCTGCAATAAACAATCTAGTGCAAATGTCCTTATAATAAAATGATTTTTTTTTTCCTGGATAGATGCCTGGTAAGCTTCTAGAAGATTTCTTTTAAGAAAGAGAAGCTGTTGTTGGATATTGTGGCTAACCAGACACTCCGTGCAGTAAGTCTGAAAGTGTTGGTGGTAATTGTGGCACCACAGACAGTAAAGGGAGAGTTGAGAGATGGTTTCACAAGCATGTTTTTGGGTGCCTGGATCCACCTATGCCCAAGGGCTATCTATGCTTTTAAATTACATCAGACCATTTTCCCCCTTTGTGACTAAGCCATTTTTTTAAACTTTATTCAAATTAACATTAGGGCAGCTCCTGTGGGTCAGTGAGTAGGGCACTGGCCCCATATACTGAGGGTGATGGGTTTGAACCCGGCCCCAGCCAAACTGCAACAAAAAATAGCCAGGCAATGTGGTGGGAGCCTGTAGTCTCAGCTACTTGGGAGGCTGAGGCAGGAGAATCACCTAAGCACAAGAGCTGGAGGTTGCTGTGAGCTGTGATGCCATGACATTCTACCAAGGGTGACAAAGTGAGACTCTGTCTCTACAAAAAAAAAAAAAAAATAGGGTACAATATTTAGGCTACATTATTCTCACTTCCAGGATAAAGTTCCATTTGTAGAAGAGCTCCTCACAGAGTTTTCTCACCCATGAAACAAAGAATCCCGACTAATGAAACCTCTGATTCTGAGAGGAACAGACACATCACAATAGCAAGTCTTCCATAAGGAAGGTTGGTGGCAATTGTGGCCTCTAAGTAGCATTGCTCTCTGGTTTCCAAGAAACCATTTGGCTGCCTGGAAAAAGAATATCCTCTCATCATTCCACCAAGAGACACCCCCAGCTGTTCTCTGACAGCTTCAGCAAACAAAATTTTAACATAACCCACATTTCCACTTCACAGCTCCCAGAGTAGAGAGATCATATCTTCAAGGTCAAGGTCTGTCAGTTAAGGATAAATGGGACACGTCACTCCCTCTGAATGTGCTAGAAATGTCACTGGACTCCTCTATTTGTGCCACAAACTGCTGCACCAGACTAAGTGGCTCTCTGGCCAGTCCTCTGGGTCCATGGCATCAGGAAATCCATTTTTCCTGTAGGAGGATCATGCCAGGTCTCAGCCAGTGACAAGGACAATAGTGATAACAGTCACTCTCTATGATTTGGATGCTCTATGTCAGGCCCTGGGCAAGTGCATCATTTATACACATAGTTTCTTTCATCTCCCCTCCTGCCCTATGAGGTTGGCGTCAGTTTGGGAACTGACCCTCAGACAGGGTTTATGTGACTTGCCCAGCTCACAGAGCCAGGCAGGGTGGCAGGGGTGGGGATGTGTGGGCTGCCTATCCAACATCAGATTCTGACTCTGGAAGCTGCTCCTTGACCCCCACCCCACATATCTGATGATGACAGTCTGGCAGGGGATAGAGGGATGCCATTGGTGTCCGTCTCAGTGTTCTGAATTGAGGATGGTGGCCAGGGACTATGGAGACCCAGGACTATTCCTGGGTCTGGGAGGGAGTGAAAAGAAGGGCCATCTTGGGGTGGTGACCCTTTTTTCCTCCCCTAAACCTACACAGAGGTCACACAGCCTGATGTAGCTCTCTGGAAGTGCTGTCTCCACAGAGGACCTGCAAACACAGAGGTTTATCCCCTATTGTCTAGTGTCCCACCTTCTGCTGGCAAGGGTTCTGGGTCTTGCTGTGGACCAGCCCTCAAAGTAGAAAGAAGGTGTCCACATCCTCAAGGTTAGGCTCCCTCCTGCCATTCCTTCCCCTGCATGGTCACAGGGCAAGGAAGCTGCCAGTCCACAGGCCCTGGGAAGCACTGTGGTCTTAGGAAGAGGGGTTCAGGTCTGAACTTTCTTTATCTACTAGGTGGACATTAGCAAACAGCCAGGCAGTGAGCTCACCTCCAGACATGGTTTGAGGACCTGCCACAGCACAGGCCTTACTACAGGGGACATGCAGGGCCACACCAGGGCAGGCCTGGGAGGCAGAGTGGCTTATTAGCAGAGCATGAGGCTCCAGACCCTGTGTGCACTGGCCAAACCTGTGCTCTCTGACGGCACAGTGTGAAAACTGGACCAACCAGTCAAGGAGACATCAAGGGAGAAAACACATAGACGTAGAAAACTCAGTGACAATACATAGTTTAAGAGCTGCATTAAGGCAGTGATAGGCAATGCAGGGACAGGAGAAGAGCTCTTGTCCCTATCATGTTCTCCGTTCAGCATGGCCTTACAGCTGGCACACACAGCAGGCAAGGCGGTATGGACCAAGTAAGACAGACATGGAGAGGGCCAGTGGCTCAGCTGCACTCACATAGGCCATGCCTGGGCCTGGGCCCAGGTCCTCTGACCCTCTTCCCCAGCACTCCCTGGCCCAAGCATCCTGCAGGGTCAAGTGCAGGCTACAGCCTTCCTCCATCTGGCCCACCCTCCTCCAGGCACGTCTTCTGTTGGTGTGTCCCACCCACATGCAAGTTCACAGCAGAGTCAGTCCCTGGAATGCTCTGCGAGGCCTGGGTCCTTGTGCCAGTGTCCCTCTGTCTAAGGCAGACATTCCCTTACCTCTGCCCAATTATCTACGCCTCTTCATTCTTAACCCCCTAGACTGTGCCACCTCCTTGGAACCCTTAGGCCCAGACACTCCGTGCTGTATCAGTTACAGGGCAACTACAGCCTGTGGGCTCCTCCATACCAACTTGGACTCCCATCCTCACAGCAGGGAAAGAAATGTGAGTGGCTGCAAGAGTAAGAATAACAGTCTATTCAGTTATTGGATACACGGTGGGGAAGCTTTGCATCCTGGGAACCATCTGTGGGGATTGCTAGGCAGGGTGTTCATGTCAACCACAGAGTTTCCACTTACCATGGAAACTTCTAGAAACACTGATCACTTGGCTTGGATCCCAGTAGGGAGGAAAATGTCACAACTTGGTGACTCCCCAGGTGGCTTCTGTCTCTGCTTCTCAGGCCAGGAACACTGTGGAGTGCCCAACCACATTTGTGCTGTGGAAATACAGATGGCTGGGCAGTCTTGAACTTCCCTCCCCTGATTTAGGAATAGGGACGTGAACCATTGTTGATGCCCCTGTAGCCTACAGTGTCCCATGGAGCAAAATCTGCGCCTACCCCCTTAAGTGTTGGCTTCACAAGGAGTGTGGCTTCATGTTCCACCCTTTTCCTGGTCTGTATAAATACAAGGACCCTGACCTAGTTTCAGAATCAGTTTTAGACCTGTGAGGAAGAACAAAAATGCAATATTATGTGATTCCAGATACACGGAGAACCACAAAGAGGTCGCAGACAGGTTGAGAAGGAGAACCAGAGCTGAACTCAGGCAGGTGGGAAGTTGGCTCTATTCACGCGATCACTCAGAGGCAATGGTTTGTACCAGGTTTGTACCAGGTGACCCCAGGCCAGCCTCTTAACCACCCTGCAATTTAGGTTCTTTTTTCCTATAAAGCAGTACACTAGTTCACCTAATTGTACTACAAATCCCTGCCCTAGCTCCTTCCAGCATGGTGAAAGGAGACAATCAATGTGAAACAGGATGCTTTTCTAAACAAAGGAGACTTCACAAATCCTGCAAAGTTAGTCCTGCTTAAGAGATGGCAAGATAATTATTAAATTGCAAGATTTGGCCAAAATGTCAAATTCCAGAACTCTCTTTCTAAACCTCCACTTGCAAGCAGATGAAGACTTCTTTTAAATGAGAGAATAACACAAAAATACATGGGGAAAGCACGTGTGCCTGCTCTTTCGTGAGTGTTAGAGACCACAACCACCCTGACAGTTTTGAACTGTGGGTTGTTCCTGTATGAATCCTGTTTAGCAAATTCAATTCTGAAGCCGATTTTATTCAGACAGCAATTGCCAATTTGCTCATTTGATTTAGAGTTGGGGATGCTTTCCTCTGCGGTGTAATCGGGGGAACTGCTTTCATTTTGTTTCTATTTTAAGGGTTTAGAGGGTACAAGTTGAACTCTATTACATGCATACACTGTAAGGTGGTGGCGCTAGGGCTTTGGGTGTGCCCAACACTTGGGTAGTGTCCATGGTACCCCAGAGATAATTTTTCATCTCTCTGGGGTAACTGTTAAGAAAACATTATTCAGTGAAACTCGTCAAACATAGTAAGGTGGACTTTATTCAGAACAGTCACCATCGGTATTAATTAGGACCACTGCAATGGGAAGAGAGATTTGGCTTAATTCTGAGTATAGCAGGAGCAGTTGGGAATTGATAGCCAAAGAGAAGTTGGTGGTTGGTATGGAAAATTGCTATTAATAAGAGGAAACCTCAGGGATGAGGGGGAATTCTAGATAAGCTAAAGTAACAATATTCTTGCTGAAGATAGGACAAGGTGACCAGCCCGCACCTGGTGGACAGTGGAGGATGAGGAAGCTGATCAGATATCAGGGATGGAGGAGAGGATGCTCTTGCTAAACTGATTTTAGCAGTTTTTCCTCTTGCTAAACTAGATTTAATATGGAAGTGTTTCCAGGAGAAGTTTCAAGGACCTGAGTAGAGTCTGATCAAGCAGAGAACCTTTGTCAGAACCTGCCAGGGTGAAGACCCCCTGAGCATGCCTGGGCTCACCCAGGTTATGAAATACCTCTTTCCTTCTAGTCAAGAGGGCAGCTGCTGTCTGTGTGGGGTTGTCTAGAAGATTCCACTCTGACATTTCCAGAAATGGAGTCTAGGAGAAGTTGAGAAGTCCTAGGATGCTCCAAGTACCTTTACAGTGACAGATAGTCTCCTTTTCCAGCAGGAACTTCCTGTAATGAGTATTTTTTATTTTTATTTTATTTTTTGAGACAGAATTTCATTTTGTTGCCCTCAGTAGAGTGCCATGGCATCACAGCTCACTGCAACCTCAAACGGGCTCAAGTGATCCTCTTGCCAAGTAGCTGAGGCACCTGCAGCTATAGGCACCTGCCACAATGCCAGGCTATTTTTAGAGACAGGGTCTCTCTATTGTTCAGCTTGGTCCTGAACTCCTAAACTCAAGCAATCTACCCACCTCTGCCTCCTAGAGGATTACAGGAGTGAGTGACCGTGCCCAGCTGTGATGAGTATTTCAATACTATGCTCAGATAGATGTTTTCCTGAGATCTTCCCTCCAGGGCTGTGTTTCTTTGGGGGTAATTTTGATTTCATCTTTTCTAAAGTTTGTTCTGGATCAAAGGGATATCTAACATTCTCTAATGATTTGCCTGGTCTTAAATCAATTTTACTTCATGTGAAATGTGCTAGCTATGTCTTGCAAAGGTTTGCTGGCATTTTCAGTATTTATATCTCAGAATGTCAGTTGGGAAAAATGTGGCCACAGTTCAGAGCACTGGTGACAATAATCCTCTTCCTCATTCACTTATCTACTCTTTATTCTATAAGAAGTATTGAGTGCTTCTGTGTTCCAGGCTCTGTCTCAGCTATTGGGGCTTCAGAAACAACCCAAACCAGTGAAACCTCTAATTGCATGGGACTTGATTTCTACAAAGCACAGACAGACCCTAGGTGAGTGAAATATGGAGGATATCAGATGGTGATGATGATAAGTGTTGTGGAAAAAAATAAAGCAGAGAAAGTAGCCAGGGAGTGTTTAGAGTGAGGTCGGCCATTTTAAGAAGGGTTGTCAGGGAAGACCTATTTAAACAAAAGCCCAGAGGTGAACGACTGAGCCAAGTGGGTGTCTGGATGGACTGATTTGTTGGTACTTAGGGCTCACTTAACAATGCCGGCTCCATGTCGGACACTGCTCTAGGCCAGTGTTTTCCAACCTTTTTTTTTTTTTAACCTCAGGACACACTTGAACCTAAAGTTAAATTTCCACAGCACACTTAAATTATGTTATCAAAATAAAAATATTCTATCAAAAAATTAAATTATTTTATCAGAAAATAAAAATAGAATATACTTTACTGTACTTGGAACTTCTTTCAAAAATAATTGAATTAATTATCTTAAAAAGTTTTCTCAGCGCACCTAAGATCCTCTCACTGAATACGAACCGAACCAGTGTGCCGTGGCATACCAGTTGAAAATCACTGCTCTAGGCGAACAGGATCCAGAGGCTGGCAAGCTAGAGCCTGCTCCCCTCCTTGCCTCACACACCAAAGGTCACAACATGCAATCACTTGGTGATCACGTGATCATCATATCCTGGTTGTCCAAAGCAGGGCTGATTGACACCTAGAAGTGACGCTTGGGCAGGCAGCACCTTTTAGGTTTCCAAAACTACAAGGGACTTTCACGGCAGGGGGAATGTCTGTCTTCCTGCCACTCAGGGGCCATGTGGCATGAACTAAAAGTCTCAGCTATTAAATTTGCAGTTTATCTCATCACCAAGTAATGCCAGTTATGAAAGCCTCATTCTCTTTCCTGATGGTTCTTCGTTCCTCATCCTACCCAGGAGGATGGCCTGGGTGGAGTTGGAGGTGAGCTGAGGGTTGGGTGCATCTCAGGTGAGTCTCTGCACAAGGGTGGAGGTCCAGGGTGTGCAGTGTCAGGACCTCAGCACCCTGGTACGGCTTATTCCAAATGTGCTCTTGGGGACTAAGACTAGACACTTACCCAGCTCTCAGGAGGAGGGGTGGGTAGTTTTAAGGATATCCATGGTCACATGCAAAGCAGCAGGGCGTCAGTAACGTAGTCATACCAAGGAAATCGTTACATTCTCGGTTAAATTTGACATTTGCTTTTGTCATTGACCTGGACAACTTCACCATACAGTCTGCAGACAATCTGGTGGCAAAAGCTGGTTGGGAAATGCTTAATGCTCACTTAAACTTGGGCTAAGATCATCTCATAAAATGGGGGATCAGACATGTTAAAAGCCAACTTAGGAAGGCTGGGTGTGGCAGCTGCTTTGACACTGCCGCGCATCTCCTGTGTTCAGAGCTGTGAGGTGGGCTCCCAGTTCCCACCAGGTTAGAGCCTGACAGGGTGCTTGGTGAGCTGCTCAGCTTCCCGGGCTGCACGCTCCACCTGTGGGCAGCTTGGACCAGGAGAGCTGTCACCTTCTGGTAGTGGGTCTGGAGCTCAGTGTCCACGTTCTGCTTCTGGGGCTCCCGGAAGCACTGAGCTGAGGGACGCTTGCTATTTCCCAGCCAGACCCCGGTGCTTTCACTCTGGCTGTCCGCAGAGATGACCTACTGTTAATTCACCCCTCCCCCCAGCTTTTCCACTTGCCCTGTTTCCCTCCTCTACTCTCGCTCCAGGCCTCACATGCCTTACCTGGAGCCAAATCCTCAGGACCTGCTTTCTGGGGGATTCCAATAAGGACTGTGACCACATCTCTATTAGGAAGAAGTGCTCCCAAGATACAAATGCAAGAAGATCATACATGATTCACAAAAAAGCTCAGAAGTCCTGCTAACATTGCTGGAGACTCATAGGTGATAAAGGCATGTGAGTGCCTTTTTACTGTGTTTTGTAGGGGATATCTGGGGATTTAAGATAGTTTGTGGACCCATTTTGTGATTTTAAATATCTACTAAAAATATCTTGACAAAATAAAATATCACTTTGAATCTTACAGTACATGAAATGAATCATTCCCCAGGGCCAAGTACGGTGTATCCCCAGAACAAAAGGTTAATAATAAGAAATGCAAAAAATAGAACGTAAGTAACAGCAAAAGGATGCTGAAGTAGTTTGATGGAAATCAACACCTATTTTTTTCATTCTAAAAATAAAGATCCTGAAAAGCTAAGAAAGAAGTTTTATTTGTTTATTTTCCGGTCATGCACTCTAGTAAGCATTATACTTTTACCAGCAAGTCATCGCATCATTCTCAGAACAAAAATCAGCAAAGGAACTAGGGTAGAGACCTATCACCAGTAGGATTTTACATTGTCTTGGAAGTCAAATAAGATATGAATTCCAAATAAAAGAGATAAGTTTGGAAAAGATTCCTGTAATTTTTATTTTGATCACGTCAGGGAGCTAAATCCAAGGTTACCAAATATTGGAAAATAAAAAAGTTTAATAAAGTGACCTAAATTGTGGAACCTGACAGCTTTCCCTCATGCTAGCAGTATTTATGAAATACAGTAAAAATGGAGATGTCATCTGTCATTGTCAAAATCCCCAAATCTCCAGTAATAAGTCTGATACGTATGTGTAGGATCTAAATGAGGACGACTAAAAATGCACTTTTCCAGGGATGTGAATGATGGTTTGGATAAAGTGGGAAGTATCAAAAGTCTCTGAATATTGCAACAGTGACAGTTCTTCCCAAGTCCATTCCTAAACTTCATGGAATTTCCATGAAAGTGTCAATAGTAAGCTTTTTGAAAGAATCACTCCTTACAGAAAACATCCATGTCTGTAATATAGAGAGCTGTAAGAAGAGAAAGCTCCTTGGCTCTGCTAGCCTACGCAGTGAGCTGAGCAGTGCTTCCAGGGAGCACAGGGCCTTGCCACACTCAGCAAAAGCAGTTCAGAGCCGGTGCCAGCATGGAGGGAGGGGCAGCTGAAGAACAGAAGTGTTGAGATGGGGCGGCTTCTGTGGCTCAAAGGAGTAAGGCACTGACCCCATATGCCAGAGGTGGTGGGTTCAAACCCAGCCACCGCCAAAGACTGCAAAAAAAAAAAGAAAGAAAGAAAAAGAAAAAGTGTTGAGATGATGGGGTTTACTTCAGAGACCAGATAGATCTTGGAATAATAATAAATCTTGGGATGTGGTGGCTCATGAATGTAATCCTAGTCCTCTGGGAGGGTAAGGCAGATGGATTGCTTGAGCTCACAAGTTCAAGATCAACCTGAGCAAAAAGCAAGACCCTGTCTCTATTTAAAAATATAGAATAAACTGAGGCAAGAAGATTGCTTGAGCCTAAGAGTCAGTGGTTGCTGTGAGCTATGATGCCACAGCAGTCTACCCAGGGCGACAACTTGAGACTCTGTCTCAAAACAAAACAAAAAAAAACAAGACAATAATAATAAATCTTGAAAGGAAGGGACACTTCTTTAGATGGAAACAAAACTGAGATGGATTGGTGGTTAGAGGCAGCATATTTCAGGAATCCATGTCCTCAGCCCAGTTTCCTCTTTGTCTACACACACACACACACACACACACACACACTCACACACTCACATTTGTGCCAAGACTCTTAGAGTGTACAGGGTTTTAAATTTGAATAATTTGCCAACTGTACACAATTGTGAAGCTTTTACCTGAAATACAGAGCCCTGGCTACCCTATTTAATATTCTAACTCCCTGCTGCCATCCCCTTGCCCCATTTTCCTGAACACTTAACGTACCTTCTAGATACTCTGTCCTTTATTACACGCATCACTTAAAAATGGGGATTGCTTCTGAGAAACATATCCTAGGCAATTTAGTCCTGGGGCCAGCATGATAGAGCATACTTACACTAAGATGGATGGTACAACCTACTGCACAGCCGGGCCCAGACTACACACCTGGACCACACATTACACTACAGGCAACTATAGCACAATGGGAAGGATTTGTGTGTCTAAATGCAGCTAAACATAGAAAATATACGTAAAAACACAGTCTGAAATAGTTATTTCCAACCAGTGTGCCGCAGCCCACTTGTGTGCCATAGAGGCTCTTAGGTGTGCTACAAAAATTTTTAAAGATCATTAATTAAATTCTTCTTTAAAGAAGTTCAAAGCACAGTAACTATATTCTTTTCTAAGCTTTTTTAAATCAACATAATTTAAGTGTGCCGTGGAAATGTTGCTGTAGGTTCAAGTGTGCTGTGGGATAACAAAGGTTGAAAACCCTGGTATAAAAGACAAAAACCGGTACATCTGTATAGGAAATTTACCATGAACGGAGCTTGTGGGATGGGAGTTGCTCTGAGTGAGTCAGAGAGCAGGTGGTGAGTGAATGTGAAGGCCTGGGACAGAGCCACGTGCTGCGGCAGGCTTGTTACATACTGGACAACTGTTTATTTAAAAATTTTCTGTCTTCAATAATAAACTTACCTTACTGTAACTTTTTCATTTTACAAACCTTGAAACAAATTTTGACTCTTTTTAATACCGCTTAAAACACACATGGTGCAGCTATACAAACATATTTTCTTTCTTCATATTCTTATTCTATAACCCTTATTTATTCTTAAAGTTCATTATTTTCTTTACTATTTAAGCATTTTTGTTAAAAACTAGGACATACATATACATATTATCCCAGACCTACATAAGGTCAGCATCATCACCCTCACTGTCTTCTACCTCTGCATCTCGTCCCTCCGGAAGGTCTGCAGGGACCATAACAGGGGTGGAACTGCCGTCTCCTGAGATAATAAACTGTGACAGGCGTGGAGCTG
The DNA here is from genome assembly GCA_963575145.1 of Galago senegalensis. Lineage (NCBI taxonomy): Eukaryota > Metazoa > Chordata > Mammalia > Primates > Galagidae > Galago > Galago senegalensis. Next base: position 48,515 of record CAUYTI010120934.1, on the reverse strand, counting down.
CTGTCTCCTGTGATAATAAAGCCTTCTTCTGGAATACCTCCTGGAGGACCAGCCTGTGACTGTTTTATAGTTTTAACTCTCTTTTTCTAAGCCAAAAAATACACTTTAAAATAAATCAACAAATCATAGTATAGTAAATACACGAACCTGTACCATGGTCTCTCATCATCATCAAGTGTTCCTCACTGTGCGTCCTTGTATGTGCTAGACTCATGCCACTGGCAGCCTGGTGGGTTTGTTGACAACAGCATCACCACAAACACGTAAGTGATGTGTTGTGCTCTGCCTTTATGCTGGCGGCATCACCAGGCGACAGTAACTCTTTAGCTCCCTTGCAATCTTACGAAGCCACCATCCTGTACGCTGTCCATCATTAGCAGAAATGTTACGTGAGGCATAATGTACATAACTCATTCAAGTTATATGTGAGTGTATCCTTGGAAAACCCAGACCACATAGATGACATAAAAATTCCCCTTGACCACATCACCATCCTGGTCTTCTGCCCAGAGATGGTCAATGTTTTTAATCTGCAACATAGCTCATGTTTTTATCTTTAAAGAAATATAGGCTATACAAGTGAGAATTTTTGTACTGTGTTTTTCTTTTTTTTAACTTAGTTTTTCTTAATGAGATCAATACTGTGTCTACTGTTCTGTAAGTTGCACTTTTCCTCTTGATAAGATGTATTGGGATTAATTCAGGTTAGTGCCTCTAGAACAGGGTCATCATACTTTTTAAACAGGGGGCCAGTTCACTGTCCCTCAGACTGTTGGAGGGCTGGACGGGAGGCCCCAAGACAAGTCGGCTGCTAAGCAGGACAGGCAGCAGCAGCAAAAACATCCAGTAGGCCAGATAAATGTCCTAGGCAGGCTGCATGTGGCCCGCGGGCCGTAGTTTGAGGACGCCTGATCTGGAACGTTTAAGTGCCGTGTGATGTTATGAAGAAGGTGTGCCTCTGAGCCTATTCAGTCATTTCCCCATGGACAGAGATTCAGGATATTTCCAGCTGTTTGATTTTATAAACAGTATTCTAAGCAGCATTCTTGTGCATGTCTCTAAGTACAGATGTGCAATCATTTTTCTGGAGGCTGCATAGTCTCAGGCAAGGAAGAGGTAAGATTCACTGGGAGTGGAGGGAGAATGGGGCAGGCAAGGATTGGGCCAGGTCTAAGGGGCAGCCGATGAACAGCCACACAAGTTAAAGAAATCCTGCTGCTGCTAAGCCCTAGGCTTGTCCACAGCAGGGCAGGGCGTCTGGGCAAGTGAGGAGGGTGGTCTAGAATCAGCCCGTACTCCTAAATCCAACTCCTCTGAGGGCCAAGGCCCCTCTGTCCCTTCCAGGCCTGGTGCCAGCTCATTTGGCCCCTCTGTCCTTTCCAGGCCTGGTGCCAGCTCATTTCTTTCCCCAGGCAGGCAGGCAAGTGCTTAGGGCTGTAGTTTTTTCAAATTCCTGACACCAGCAGTGCCAACATCCCTGGAGAACTAGTTGGAAATACACATTCTCAGGTCCCACCCAGACCTGTTGCATAGGAGTCTCTTGGAGTGGGACCCACCATGGGTCCTTTTACAAGTACTCTAAGCCACATAAACACACACTCAAGTCTGAGCACCACTATTTAGGGGATTCTCTGTGGCTCCCAGAAACAGACCCCCCCCAGGGGACACTGTGGCCATCCTTTTCTCTGGCTTCCCTTTCCCAGCCTCTCCTTCATTTTCTTCCCTGCTTTGAGGGCTAGGGTTTGCCAACACTGCTCACACACATGCTCTTGGTTGCCACCACGGTATTCCAGAAAGGGACTGTTACGCCCACTTGGAGATCTGGGGAGTTACACAGCTGCCCAACTTGTTGTGGTTCATCGGTTAGAGCAGGGCTGGATCCCACCTGGCTGGTGGGCCCCAAGTGTCACAGGGGCACATGGGGACAGCTGGGGCAGCTAGTTCACATAGAATAGTTTCCCTGACCTTCCCTGCCTCAGCCAGCCTGGACTAAGACAGTAAAGACCCCAGCCTCTTTCCCGTCCTGCTCTGTAACTGCAAAGAAAAACTGTGCTGTGCCCCAGCCTACGGTCAGTCAGGTCTTGCAGTGACCAGAGACAGAACAGGGCTCGAGAGTTGGGTCACTTCCAGAAGATGGGGGCAAGGTGGAGACAGTGACCTTTCCTACATGTCCACACAGCTGTGCTGTCCTCTCAGGCTTCCCCCTCTGCCCAGGACTGTCTCTTGGTTCTTTCAGTTCATGGTCAAGACTCCTAGCATGGCACAGCTGCAGGGAGGTGGCATTTTAGTCACAGCCTCCCTTTCTCCCAGTACCCCACCTCCCTTCTGCCTGTGCATTCTAGAATTTGTTCTACAGTGATGCCTGTTCTGTTTTAACTGCATAGGAGAGGGGGATGCATGGTACTACACACCACTGCCCTCTGCTCCCCTCTCCTTCCACCCTGCATTCTCACCCAGCAGAAACCCTCCATTGCTGTCTTTTCTGCCAAGTGATCCCAGCCCACCTCAGACAGAGTTCTGGGGATGAGGTGCACACATAGAGGACACATTCCCCTACCCCCAGCCCCCAAGTCAGGAAGCTGGAGCCCAGGCAGAACCATCATCCCCAGCAGATCCATCTCACAGGGCTGCTGTCAGGGCGGGAGGGAGGCGCTGCGGCGGCATCTGTGGGGGGCACAGCGGCTGGGCTTCCTGACACAGGTTCAGACTGTTCAGTGGTGTCTGGAAATCCCTGGGTGAACATTTTTCTGGCGCTGCTGCTCAGCACCGGTCAGGAGAGAAGGTCTTGGCGGGCAGCTGGAGACGAGCAGGTAACAAATCACCTGTTATAAAAATAAGGCTGAAGGAAGGGAAAAATAACGTTTATCATCTTCTTACAAAAACACACTGAGTGCCGCGGAGGAGGTTCAGTATGTGAAGTGATTCGGGTGCGTGAATCTGGGATGGCAGGTCATGGAGAGCAGCCACAGGCCGGAGGACACAGGGACACGGGGCAGATCACGACATGCTTCTCTGGGTAACTGATCATGGGGAAAGGAAAGGCATCCAGGCCTGCCCAGAGAGGAGTCCAGGTGTGCAGAGAGGCCCAGCAACTGTGTTCTCAGCCCTCCATCCTGGTTGTTCAAATGAGGGACCACTACTTAGGCTTCCCCTTATCAAAGAAGAAAACTTTCTTTTTTAAAAATAGAAAAGAAAACCCTCAAACATGCAAAGGGAAGCAAAGGCGAAGGTGAGTCCACAGCCAGGAAAACTGACTCTGAAGTCCTTGCTGACAAGTTTGAAGTTGACCAGAATGGGCAGATTGTGAGCGCCAGTTACCAAATGGATTATTTGACTTCAATTTAAAAAGAAGAAAAATGAAAAAAGTTAATTTGCCCTTAGGCTGCAGTTTAAAAATATTTATCCAGACTTTTTTTTTTTTTTTTTTGGTCAATTGCTCTGGTGTCTCCTGATTATCCGGGGACATCCTTCTGCTAATGGAAGTTGGTGAAGGGCAGTTCACTACCTCCCAAGAGGTTGCCCCTGCTGCTCCACAGTGTCAAATGTGCTAATGTTTTTCTAAAGAGATAAAACTGGGTGGTCTGGAGGGGGAGTGAAGCCCTAGTTTACATAGCCCTCCCAGGGGTAAAGGACAGCCCATGCACTCACCCTCTGCCTCCTCTGTCCCCTCTGGCAACTCCCCACTTAGGGCCTATGGTTCCCTCTCAGACTTTCTCCGGACTGTGGGGGTGGTTCTCCTAGTGGAATTGTTATTTTCTTGAATGTAAGATGAAACTTTGAACTCCAAGGGTTTAATCTGCACAACTGGTCGAGTGAAGAGGACGTGTGAACACAGAGTCCTGGGGGCAGCTCATGGATAACCATCTAACAACATAGGGGCAGACACCAGCCCAGCTGGGTTTGGTGCTGAGAGGGGCCCAGTGTGCTCCCTGGGTGGACACACCACACACTGACACGTGTTTCCCCGCAAAGTGGCTGAGGTTGGTGCTAACACAGGCCTATTAGAGCTTGTCACCAGGCAGGACTTGGGGACTTTAGCGTTTATTTTGGTTCCTGCATTTCAATTAAAACATAAAGCATTGTCCCATTTTTTCAGCCGCTTGTTTAATCATGAGATTATGGGCTATCATAAAACCTTCATTGCTCTCGTATTTCTTCTTGGCAGGGTATAGAAAAGTTAATTTGGGATTAGCTCCAGAAGCTTTCTGACCGAGCCTTCCCACTATTTATCATTCCAAAGGCACTGACAGCGCTAATGAATGTCTGGAGTTGTATATCATTTTATAAACACGCGGTGCCCCCAAGGTGGTGCCAATTAAATTCCCAAAGAAGGATGAGGGAGGGCCCACCTGAAAGAGGCAGCGGCCCTTTGGACAGTTCACGGAGGCTCAGTCTGAGCAGCCGCAGTTAGGTGCGGCTTGTGGGGAGGAATCTGCTCCTTTGCGCCCCCCTCTGGCTGTGCAGGGACCACGGTGACCTTGCTACCCACAATGACACTGATCTCAACTGCAGGTCAGGGTACAGAGCAAGTGCAGTGCTGCAGGGTAGATGCCCGGTTGCCCGAGAAGAAGGGAAGAGGGCTGGGTAGGAGCAGGAGGGGAGCTGTTGGCCCAGACAGGAGGGAGGAAAAAGACCAGGTAAACATCAGCTAGATTACAAGGTAAGCTCTAAGGTCAGGGGGATGTGTCCTATCTGCCTTTGAACAATTAGTGAGGCTGACCCTAGGCAGCTGGGAGGTCTGGCTTGTCACTGCGCTAACACACAGAGAGCTGAGGAGCTGTCTGTGCACACTGTTTATTTTCGGACTTGGATTTATGCCTGGCTATTTGTTTGTAGTTCCTCCCCATTAAAGTAACGGTCTCAGACTTTGTCTCCCCGTTCAGGCACCACAGGACAAACAGCAGCCTTGTCTCCAAATGCTGTCAAGAAAGGAGGGCAGGGAGCTCCCTGCCCCCACCCCAAGAATGGTGTGGGGGGACCAGCTCCCCATCCGGCTCAGAGTTACCAGTCAGCGCCCCTTTAAGCCACGCTTCTCAACATCATTCTTCTCTCCGACTTTTAGGCTGGGATGAAAAGCGGACTGAAAGTCAAGGTTCAGTTGAAAGGTCTGATTCTCCCACATAGGTTTACAGAGTCCCACGCAGAAGCCGGGGAGCTGGCAGGCGGGGAGAGAGGGCAGGAAGGGTGGCTGAAGTCAGCACAGCCTAATTGGATGGGTCACGTTACCATCATTACCTTCCACTTCCTCACTCTAGCACAAGGACACCAAATCAGAGAGACTCAGCTGCCTGCTGAAGTCACTCAGCTACTGAAAGATGGCTCTGGCAGTGGGGCCCTGGTGTTAACGGTAACACGACCCCTGCAGGAAAGTACGTAAGAAAGAAGAGTTATCTCAGGTTCCGGCTTGTTGATATGCACAAATAGTAATTTTTTTTTTTTTTTTTAGAGACAGAGCCTCACTTTTTTGCCGTCGGTAGAGTGCTGTGACATCGCAGCTCACAGTAACCTCCACAGCAACCTCTTGGGCTTAGGCGATTCTCTTGCCTCAGCCTCCTGGAGTAGCTGGGACCACGGGCACCGGTCATTATGCCAGCTATTTTTTTGTTGTTGCAGTTTGGTCAGGGCTGGGTTTGAACCCATCACCCTTGGTAGATGGGGCCGGCGCCCTACTCACTGAGCTATAGGAGCCGCCCACCACAAATATTAAAATTGTTTAAAAGACTTAGAAAGTAAAATAGGTTGTAGTAAGCAAAAGGAAAATTCTGTTTGTTGTTTTTATATTATTTGGCTTGTTGACATGTGCCATGCCATGCCACCAACCAACCAACATAGGCTCTCTCATCTGTGTGCAGTTAGAAAACCTGTCTATTTACTTAAACAAGCCATACATGGATGTATAGGGTGGCTATAAAGTTCATGTGCAATTTAAAATAGTGTGCAATTAAAAATTGCACAGGAACTTTATGGTCACCTTGTATATTTGTTTTAAACAAGCCAAATAATATAAAAATAACAAACAGAATTTTCCTTTTGCCTACTACAACCTATTTGACTTTCTAAGTCTATTAAAAATTTTTTAATATCTGTGCATATCCACAAGCAGGAACATGAGGCAACTCTTCGTTCTTATGTACTTGGAGGGTTTGTTTTCCCAAATTAACACATATAAATCACCCCTGTTATTTTTAGGCTGTTGGATAAACGATCACCATAGGGGTGTATCCTTATTTATCTTTTCTCCCATTGATAGATATTCAGGTTACTTCTTATTTTTAAGTCATACTGTACTGAAGTCTAGTTTTTGTCTGAAAACGTGCACAAAATCCTAAGGAGTGCAGTTCAAAGAATTTTCACAAAGGGAATACTCAAGGTCAGATCAAGGACTTATTTATTTATTTTTTTGGCTGGGTCTGGGTTTGAACCCGCCACCTCTGGCATATCAGGCTGGCTCCCTACTCCTTTAAGCCACTGGCACTGCCCCAACGAACACATTTTACAGAATTCCAAGGGAACCTCTTCTTTTAGTTATCTCTCACTTCCAACCCCCAAAGTGCCAATTTTTACTGTAGGATTCAGTAGACATGGTGACACCCGGAGCTCCTGTCTTGTCCCTCCCCAACCTCAGAAAGAAGCATTAGCAGTGTGCCAAAAGGATGCTGGATTCCGCAGTTTCATAGCCACTCTATCAGAGTAAGGAACCTGCTTTCTACTGAGTTTTCTTGCATAGTACTTTTCAGGAATAGGTGTTGTACTTTATTAAATGCCCTTCCTGCCGCTATGCAGGGAAGGTGAGCAGAGAACACATCTGTGAGCAGAGAACTGCTTTGTTGCAAACTCTGAAAGTGGAAACACACTTGATATTCCACTAATGTCTGTCTGGTAAGTGAATCCTTAGCTCCCCCTCTCCATCCACCCTGGCACGGTTCTGTAGAGGAAGTATTCAATAGAAGCAAAATGGGGGGACCACTGCAGTCAATCCATCAATCGGGAGAGCAGGGAGAGAGGACACATCTCAGCAGAGAATTACAATTAAGGTAGGTGGTACTATGTACGCTGGCTGCTTTAGAGACAGTGGTCAAGGAGGTCCTAAGGAGATGAACTTTAAGCTAAAAATTGAAGGAAGAGACGGAGCCAACCTTAAAGAGATCTGGTAGAATTTTTCAAAGAAACAGAACAATAGTGTATGTATGTGAGGTCGGGAGGGGAGAGAGAGAAAGACAAATTGATTTTAGGGGACTGGCTTGTATTACTGTAGGTGCTTGGCAAGTCCAAACTCTGGCCATCAGGCTGGCAAGTGGGAGACCCAGCAGAGAACTGCTAAGAAGTTCATGTCTGAGAATGTCTGGAGGCGGAATTCCCTCTTCCTTGGATTTTTCTTTTAAGGACTTAAAATGATTGAATGAAGATAACCCACATTATGGAGTAAAATCTTCTTTACTTGGTGTCTACTGATTTAAATCTTAAGTTCATGTAAAAAAAAAATTCTTCACAGCAACATCTGGTACCCAATATTTGAATACTATGACTTAGTTGAGTTGACCAAAAAAGAAAGAAAGAAAGAAAGAAAAGAGAGAAAATTAACCATCACAGATAGTACAGGATCCTATAATAATTTTGTGTGTTACTCTCCTTAAAAAAAAAAAGAAAATAAAGCCCAGCTAACCTGTCCAATTCTCAGATAACTCTCCGTTGGTGTCTTACTGCTTCCCTACAAAGACTGAACGTCAAAATGAACAACGTGGACTTAGTCAGCAGTAATCCAAGTTGCTTTTGCACGCCTTTGAGAGCCAACAGGAGGGAGGACAGGATTTGCAACATAACTCATCTGCTTCCCTGAGAAGAGCAGCTTCCTGGCTGGGGCCCTCAGGCCTCAGGACAGGTTCTGGAGCGTTCAGGAAGGAGACTGTCCCCCAGGGCTCTGCACCCACAGACCACACTTGCATCACGGTCTCAGGCTGAGACTGTGCAGAGGGGCCTGACCTGGGGAGGGGATGAGCAATGTGCTATGCAGATTGGAATGGTGCTGAGAAATGGCTCAGTGATGACAGACTTATGCTTGAAATTTCTCCAGTGCCGCCACGTGGAGGAGTGGCCTGTTTTGTTCTATGGGGCTCAGAAGGCAGAAGGTGTGGAAACTGCGGAGTCATCAGTTGATGAGTGTATATGGCCTTGAGCTCCCAGCAGTGGGTGGTGCCTTCCTTCTTCCTGATGCAGCACTTTTGGGGTGACAGGGACTGAGGCGAGTTGACCTTGAGATCTCTGGCCTACTGTGTGATCCCACCACCCTGCAGTGTGGAGAAAGAATAAGAATCAGATCCCACAGATATTAGAGAGTCGGAATGAGGAGACAGATTCTGTCTGGGGCATGCTGAGTTTGAATGGTTAAACTGCAGTGTGGCATTGAGGGGAGGGGAGGGACAGGTTGAGAGATGAGTTCCATTGTTGCTTGGCAGAGACAAGGTTAGAGGGTGGGTCAGCTCTTCCAGACGCTGTTAGAAAGTGACATGTAACAGCAGAGAGCTGGGGATTCCACTGTCCCTTCTAGGTGGTGAGACTAGCAGGTCCCAGTTTTGACATCACCTTCCCTACATCCCAGTAAAGAAAATCACATCAGATCTTACTAGAAGCGGTGCTGAAGGAGAGGCTGCTTTGTCACACTGTAGGAGAGAAAGAAAGAAAGAGGAAAAGAGAGAGGGAAGAAAGGAGGAAGGGAAATCCCCTTTCCCTCCGTTAACTTAGTCATAGATATTTAGTGACACAGAAATAGATGGAACTTTTTCATACAAGCAAAACTGATGTCTGTAAAGGTAGGTTCTTGCTCCCTGCTCTCAGGTCTGGCTTCCTCTCTTCTGACTTTCCCATAGCTTGCACCAGAGGTGGGGCTGGCCCTGCCTGCACAGCAATCCTGATGCAACATCTCTGGGCTTTGTTTGCAGGATGAAGACAGAGCCTGTGTGGGGACACAGAGCACCTGGGGGCAGTTGGTTGTGTGCCCTTCCTCTGGGCCCTGGGAACTCTGAGATTTAAGGCTTACCTCTTTCTGGGACTGCTATTTATTGCATTTTCAGTGCAGGTGTGTAGATGTGTTATTTGCTTGATGATTGTTATTCCTTTTATTAATTGCTGACATATCCTGTGGGTTGGTCCCATAAAACTCTGGGAAAATGTTTGAGAGAAGAGGATACTTATGGCTGCATCTCAGAACTTTGATTCATAGAAATATACGTATTAAAGGAGCATACACGAGCTTCCAGGATCCTTATAACATTTCCATTTTTGCAGAAATCAAGGCCAACAGACTGGGAATGACGTTTCCACCATATATATGAATGTTGCATGGCCAGGTTGCTACTTAGTTCTGTGTTTTCTGACATTAAGAATCATGCTTGTGACACATGTAATTATAATGCATATTATTCCTACAACCTAGTAGTAAGGACAGTGATCTATTAAGTTAAATTTCAAGAGCATGGAGCGTGTAGTCAGCATGGAAGGATGGCGCACAGCCTGGCATAGATGGCTTTTACTCGACACCAGCCTTTCTGTGCTGTTTTTTTTTCACATTCAATAAAAGGTTTCCTTCCACACCTGAATAGTTGTTATTCATGTTAGGAGTCAAGTCATAGTTTGAAGAGACTAGACAACCTTTTCATTGAGACCCAGAAATGTTCAGTCTCTGTTCCAAAGTACAGCAAGGCCTGTCTGCAAAATAAACACTCAAGGATGTACCCGAGTGAGCTGATAAAGTCCCACGCAGGACTGCCTGAATAACTGAGCCACAGCCTGTGGCACAGCATCCTCCTCCCCTTTAGGTCCAAAGTGCACCTTCACCCAACCACTAAGCCCAAAGCCCTGAGAGAGCCCTGAGAAGGTGAGAGGTAATGCTGAGAGGAGAGTGAGGAGGCGTCTGCTGGAGACCCTGCCTGGAAGTGGGCAGCCTGGCCTGGGAGCTAGTGGGAGCAGAGGGAGGGAGCAAGGAAGGCGAGTGGAGCAGAGATGGCAGCGAGGGAGCGAGGGACAGAAGAGTCCACCGAAGGCATGAGACTGCAAGAAACATGTAGTAAGTGGGGCGCGAGGCCTAGGCTGGCATGAATCAGAGATGACATATTCTAGATATCAGGTTCTCCAAAAGGACCACGAGGAGCAGGCAACATCAGAGAACCTCAGGAAGAGGCAAGTGTGCTCTAGTTGAAGACAGGTTCAACTACCTGCACATATTTCAGTCAGAATTTCACCTCCCAAAACTTAAAAGTTAACATTTCTTGCTTGTGAAAGGCGAAGAATCAAAGACTTGTGGCACACTGTTCCTTCCAGAGCTGCCTTTCAAGGGCAGTGACTTGGCACACCTTTTGGAAGCAGCTTCCTCCTTAACCCGCCCCAGTTGTCTGACATCCTGCCTCTGTGCCGTGCTTGCTGGAAGTTCTCACCTGTTTGCTTAGATGGCTTCACACACACACAAACACACACCGGCCTCCCTAGAAAGGGAAATGGGGGAATTGGTGCCAGATGTGCACATGTACCACAGGATGGATGTGGATGTGTTAGGAGTACTTTCTTGTCTCCGCACACCTCGTAACAAGCTGCTGTTTCCTTCAAGGCTGGCCATCTGTGACTGGGTGACAGTGGACTGGTTCTGCCTTGTCAGCATTGCTTTAATCTGAACGAGTCATACACTCAATTACCTGGTTGGGTTTCATCCTCGGTTAACTGTGGAGAGATACCAACTTCTTCTACAAAGGGGTATCAAAGAGGGTTGCCCTCAGAGAGTGTCCAAGGTTGGCCATTAGACATGGGGGAAGAATGGGAGGTGATACTTAGGATACATCAACTTGTTCCTTTTATCTCACATATTGGCAATAAAATTTTTAAGGCTATCTCATCCTTATGTATCTGAATATGGAAACATAAAGCTCTATTTGGAAAAAATTGGCAGGGACTCGGTGGAAGTGGAGTTGCCGAGTCATGTGGAGGTTGCACCCACTGGGTAGAGTAACTGACTGACTAGAAATGGAAGGAAGGGAGAGATCATCTTGTACAACCATCTTTTCCCTCTCTCCCCCATAGTATAGATGAAGAAAGAGGGTAACGATTGGAAATAATGGTAACATTAATATTTATTGAAGTTATAGCATCAGAAAAACGAAGGGAAATATTCTACAGATGAAATGTGTCCACATTACATTTCATATTTCTTTTTCAAGAGAGTGTCATTTTTATTAATAATTTTGAAAGTTACTTGTGTAAATGTGTATAGTTATTTTTCAGGCATCACCATATTTATCACTCATATAAAATACAATATGCAGCACATAATACGATGTCATCATAGCATATTATGATTTATGAGTATAAAATGTTTCCAATTCTGTTCCTGCTTCTACCATGGGTCCCTCTGCAATGTTCTGAATATTTTTCATAATTTTATTCACCCTCACTGCCTTTATTAATATTATGCAGACAATTACTTATTCTTAGTTTATAAGACTGTTTCTGTGGTGTCACTTTCCTTCTACAAATATGATTTATTATATTGAAAAATTGGATATAACCTACATTTCTAGTAGTGAAAATTAAGAATATGATTAAGCACCTTGGCCTCATTCATGCATTTGTTCTGTTTTATCTTCTTAGGTCAGGTGTAATATATATTCATTTGACTGAACAAAGGGAAGCAATATGAAGGCCATAGCTCAATAAATTTATATACCTAGCCACATAATCCCTTCCCAGACAAAGGTAGGGGGCATTTATGTATCCTGAAGGTTTTCCTCAGGCATATTCCAGTCCATACACTCCTTCCTTCAGAGATAACACCTATTCTGACTTTAATCACCATTGATCACTTTTATCTATTGTTAATCATCATATAAATGAAATCAAACAGTAGGAAACCTGTTGTGCCTCGCTCCATGTGCTCAATATAAAGTCTTAGATTTGTCCGTATGTTACATGTAGTATCATACAATTCTGAGTCATTTGGGCTATTAGGTATATAAAGCTTCTGTGATTGTTCTTATGAAAGTCTTTCAGTTGATAGATGCAATAATTTTTCTTGGACCATTTGCTCAACTTATATGTTTTTTATATTTAAAACATGTCTCTCATAAACAGCATATATGTAGATCTTGTTTATTTTTTTAATCTAGTGTGACAATCTCAGCGTTTTAATTAAAGTGTTTATATCAGTTACATTTAATGTCATCATCAATATATAATAACTAGGTTTAGGTCTTTCATTTTGGCATTTGTTTTATAATCATTATATCCATACAATTTTATTTGACCCTATAATCCAGATGTCTCTAGGTATCTTTTTCCCCTCTTAATTTCATTTTATCTCCTCTACTGGATTTTTAGTTATACATTTGTTGCATTGGTCTTTTAGAGATTATCATGAAGATTTCAACATGTACCCTTGAACTATTATAGTCTACCTTAAGTTGGTAATTTTATTATGTTAAAAATAATGTAAAATTTTACAGGTGTTACCTGTATATATTACTCCTCATTTTTTGTGCCATTGTTGTCATGTACACTACTTCACAAATGTTATGGACACCACAAGACATTATTGTCACTGCTTTAAATAGACATTTTTTTTTTGTAGAGACAGAGTCTCACTTTATTGCCTTTCATAGAGTCACACAGCTCACAGCAACCTCCAACTCCTGGGCTTAGGCGATTCTCTTGCCTCAGCCTCCCAAGTAGCTGAGACTACAGGTGCCCGCCACAATGCCCAGCTATTTTTTTGTTGGAGTTCTGCTAGGGCTGGATTTGAACCCACCACCCTCAGTATATGGAGCCAGCGCCCTACCAGCAGAGACACAGGCACCGCCCCTTGACAATTTTTTTAGTTCTCTTTACTTTTCACATTTTCTAGCTCTCTTTACTTCTTTTAGCAGTTTTAAGATCCTATCTGGGATCATTACCCTCCAGATTGAAGAATTTCCTTTAAAATGTCATTTACAGATTTCAGGGTAAAAAATTCTTTCAGATTTTGTTCATATGAAAATATTTTCATTTGTGTTTCATTTTTTGAGCATATTTTCATTGAGTATAAATTTTTTTACTTGGTAGTCACTCACATACACACATTCTGCATTCATTTAAAGATGACTTGAATGCTTTTGCTTGAAGTTGTTTGCTAATTTTATATTGGCCCTTTGTAAATAATAAATGTATCTTTTCTTCATGGCTGATTTTAACATCCCATCCCTGCCAAATCTGTGGTAATCTGAAATTTTATTATAATTTGCCTAGATGTTGTTGGTTTCTTTTTCCTGTTTAAATCTTAAATCTGTAGTTTTATATCTTACATCAGATTTTGAAAATTTTATGCCATCATCTCTCTCTCTCTCTCTCTCTTTCTCTCGTGCGCGCGCGCTCTCTCTCTCTCTCTTTTTTTTTTGAGACAGAGTCTCACTATATCATCCTGGGTAGAGTGCCGTGGTATCCTCAAGCTCACAGCAACCTCCAACTCCTGGGCTTAAGCGATTCTCTTGCCTTAGCCTCCCACGTAGCTGGGACTACAGGTGTCCACCACAACACCAGCTATTCCATCATCTCTTTTGCTGCCTATTCTCTCTACTTCTTCTGAATTCCAAATAAATAATATTAGATCATCTGAAGATCTGAATATTTCCTAATATTTTGTTATCTATCTTCTTTCTGTGTTTCAGTTTGGATGATTTTTAATTGACCTTTCAGCTCACTGTCTCTGCCTTCTGCTATGTCCAGCCTGCTTATATGTGGAACCAGTGAATGCTTAAGTTTATATATTGTGTTTTGAATTTCTATAATGACAATTTGGTTCTCTTGTATGTTGCAATGATCTTTCTAAGCTTCCACCTTTCATCTATTTTGTTCATCTTTTCTTTATATATTTATAAGAACTATTTAATAGTCATTATTAACTAACTGGACAATACATGGATCTGTTTTGGATAATAATGGTATATGCTTCATTTATCTTATTTTTTATGATTACCAGTCATATTTTTCTCCTATTTGCCTATGTCCTTTTTTTTTTAAGAAAAAAAAAAACTTATGTGAGCACATATTTGCCAGTCCTATACTTTCAAATTGGAACTGAGTACATGGGATGATTACTTTTTCTTTCTTATGATACTTCACTTAGGAAAATAGTCTCCAAAGCTGTCCAAAATTATCTTATACACAGTGTCTGTCCAAAGTTGTTACAAAAGATACAAAATGTCTGTCTTTTTTGTAGCTGAATAGTATTGATCTATATTTCTGTCCTTATGTCAGTACCACATTATCTTGATAATTATAACAGAAAATTTTGTAATCAAGAAGAGACGGTGCCCATTTCATTCTCTTTTCAAGATTATTTTGGATATTCTAGGGTTTTTGCATAGCCATATGTATTTCAAGATCTGATTGTAAGTTTCTACAAAAAAAGCCTGCCAGAATTTTGATATGGATTTTCTATAGATCAATTTGGAAGAACTGTCATCTTAACAATATTGACTTTTGCAAACCACAAATATGGATTTTTTTCTCAATTTTTTTTAACTTCTATAACTGCCTTTAAAATATGTTAGAATTTGCAATGTATGAATATTCTTTTGTTAAATGGATTTTTAAGTATTTTATTCTTTTTGATGATACTATGAAGAAATTGTTCTTAATTTTGTATTTGGATTGTTCTTTACTTATATATAGAAATTACAACTGATTCTGTATTTTATACAGAAAATACAGCTAATTTTTGTCTATTGGTCTTATCTCCTTCATCCATGCTTTCCTTATTATAGCATATTTCTACTGGGTTTGTGTGTGCGTGCCTGCATATCTAAATTCCATGGAATTTTCTGCATATAAGATTACATTACCTGGTAAGAGCAGTCTTAACTTCTACCTTTCCAATATGAATGTCTTCTGTTCTTTTCCTCACTTAATAGTGCTGTCTAGAATCTCAATGTTAAGTAGAAGTGGTGAGAGTTGCCATCCCTTCCATGTTTCCTAATATTAGGGGAAAGCTTTTGGATATTTCACTATTAAGGATAAAGTTTTCTCTAGTTTTTTCAGAGACACTTTTTATAAGGTCGAGAGAGATTTTTCCTACTCCAAGTTTGTTGAGAGTGTTGGTCATGAGTGTTGGATATTGTCAAATGCTTTCTCTGTGTCTTATCAATATAATCAATGCAATGTTTTTCTTCCACTCTGTTAATATGATTTATAGCATTGATTGATTTTTGCATGTTAAATCAAACTTGTCTCCTCGGGATACAGCTTTTTTCATGGTCACATTGTATAATCTTTTATATGTTCTTAAATCTGGTATTATTTTTCAAGAGTTTTGTGCTGTATTCATGAGGGAATTGGTAGGTAATTTTCTTTTCTCATGATATCTTTGTCTGGCTTTTGTATCAAGGTAATAAAATAAGATAGGTAGTATTCCTTTCTCCTCTATTTTGTTAATGAATTTTTTTATGGAGGAAAGTAGTATTTCTTCTTTAAATATGCAGTTTATTTTACCACTGATGCCTCTGAATACTCAGATATTCCTTTCCCCGGACTGTTGTTATTGCTTCTTTGTCTAGTGAGTTGGCTGTTTTAGTAACGTCTGTTCTCACAGTGTGAAACCTCTGATGTTGTTTTTTGGAGAGCGGGGTCTTGGGCATTCACACAGGCACTCTGGAATAACAGAGACTTTGGGAGGGTTCTCTTTGTCTGTGGCAGCCCTTATTCTCTCTGTCCAGCTGTCTGCCACTGTTAATATCACACTCAGCACTTAACCTTCACTAATCGTAGGCTGATTTTTCTATTGTTTTCAACAATGCATTGAGTATAAATTGTTCCATAGTCTGATCTAATTATGTTAGAATCTCTGTTAAGCTGACCTCCTAAGGGACTGTAGTAAATTAGTCAACATACAGAAGCAGTCAACATAGGGAATGAGGCCTACTGTACTGATGTGTGCATGTGGTGCATGTCTGATCTAGGAAAATTAGTTCAACTTAGAGAGGTAGGGGGTGGTCAATGTAGGGGGGTGGTCACTATGTAGGTTCTACTATATTGGGGGCCATTTAGAGGGATAGCTTCTGAGGTTTCTTCAGATTCTGGGGGCTTTCTTATGTGCTTCTTTGATTTTTGCTGATAAACTAGTTGGTGTATAGTTTAGCTTGCTGCCCTATGGAGCTTTTAGGCTGAACTTAATTGCTTTAACTTTCCCACTCTCAGTTCCAAAGAAATTCAGTTTCTTTGAAGAAACCTTGAGAGATCTCTGTTCCTATGGCTTGCCTTCCCCTGAGAAAAGTCTCTGAGTCAATGCTCTGAAATGGAGACAAGCACAATGTCCCCTTTTCTCTTAGTGACACCGTGATTTACAGGGTGGTTGCTGAGTGATCACCCTGCATGGTAATCTCTGTTCTCAGTTCACCTCTCCCAGTGTGGAAACTTTGCTGATGAGCAGATGAGGATGAGGGCAGTGCGGAGGCCCAGTGTTCTTACTGTTCTCTGCCCAGGTTGAGGTCTCTATCTTATTAGCACAGTCTTGGTGGAGAAAGGGATCTCTCAGCCTCTCAGTCATACTCACATGGAATTTATTCTCTACAACAGTAAGGAGGAGGAGGAGTGATAGAAAGTGCTGGTGAAGCCGGTAGAGAGGGAGCCCCATCTTCTTAGCCATAGCTTCCTAGAGATCTGAGCTGGGAAAGGGAGGGCGGCAGGAAGGCAGCAGTGGTCTCTGAGGAGTCACATACTGACTGTGCTACCTCAGAGTTAGTATATATCTTCTGGAAAAAATATTTCTTCATTTACTGTGTGACCTAAAAAAAAATTTAAGGAGAATTTAAATGGTTTTGTTAGTTTAAAGAAAAACATACTTTTGACATTGTAATCAATTCACTGTAAAGCACATTTGCAGAGATTTTCATACCACTATTCTAGAAGTGAGACAATATGTTTGAAAATATCTACCCTGGAATATAAATGCTAGTTTTCCTCCTACTAGGACATCAGAGCTTTGAGTCAATTCTGTGTATAAATAACATGTACATTTTTGTACATAGTATTAAAAAAATTAAAAAGCCAGCTTTTCCCAAGTAACTTCCGTGTGTTCTCTCTTTCAATCATCCTTGCCATAAGGTAGATGGGGCTACCATTATTTCCTTTTTTTGCAAATGAGGAGATAGGTATGGAAAGAGCCTTGGGGAAGTGATTCACTACAGCCTTCTCAAGTCCCGCCCTCCCAGCAGACCCTCGGCTATCATCATGGGTCTGCATTGCAAAACAGCATTGCCCACCCTATGGCAGGCAATGGAGCCATGACGGGTTCTTGAACACGGGTTCTTGAACACGTGATATTAGCTTGTGTCCTCTGTATCTAGTCTCAGTCCTAAGCCACGACTGTAAGAGGATATGACTGCTGATGTTACAGTTCTCAGTATTGGAATAAAAGGAGATAATAGAGAGAAAAGGAAATTTCCTTTATTTTGGATTACGGATTTAAAAGGTCATAAAAATTAATTTGCCATTTCAAACACTGGTAAAATTCCTGGAATAGTGAAATTTTTCTGTTATTGTTTTTCTCCAAGAAACTTTGTGCGATGAGACTTCCCAAGAGTAGGTGGGAAAGACGCAAACTCATCATGGCATGGTGGATTCATTCTCATTCTGTCATTTTTATCTACTGACTCATAAATCTTCTTTCAGCATTTCCACAGAAGTTCAATTAAGATTATCTGGAAGTAGACATAGCTTCTTGTTGCTGAAAGTCAATGACTTGAAACACACACAGCTAAAGATGGCTCCCACAATGCAGGAGTGATAAAAGGAAACAAGTTCAGGGATTTCTCCTTCTTTATTTTGGCAAAAATTGAGACTTTATGTGGCATTTGTATGAGATTGAATACGTAATATATGCTATATTGGAATAAAGAATTTCTACATTGTTGACAGAAACAACAGTTGAAATGAGCACAGAATTCCTGCAGCTATGGTGTTGTCATTGGGCTTTGAAGACATGCATGACCATGTTCCAAGCCTGTCACCAGGAAAATTGATTTATAGTCTTTTGTAAGATGGAAGGGAAGAGCTGGATCAAGAGAGAGTCAACCATCTGTAGAAAGGAATAAAGATTATTAAGGAACTCATAGTAACAGTCTGACCATTCTAACTCCCTCCCCTCCTCTTCTAAGAAAGATCCCTTGGCTGCCTATGTGACCCTTAGGATGTAAAGGTCTACAAAATGGTGTGTGTGTGGGGGGGAATATTAGAAATTATATTGGAAGAGACCTTTCTGGAAGGATAAAAAAGAATGTAAACTGGAGGGCAAGGAGTTGGAATTGATTCAAGAGTCATTTAGGCCTGTTTAAGTGAGTCAAATGTTATAGGGCATGAATTTAGGGAAGAAAAAAATTGAAGGGGATTGCTACCGTCTAATGGGATAATTAGAATGGAAAAAGTAAAACGATTGTAAATTGTTTTTATAATGAGTCTTTACAAAAACAGCAGAATTGTTTTAATTTTTAAAAAATATTTTGGATTATTTTTTGCTTTAATAATGAACGTTATCTTAGCAATAATGACCTATGATGATTGCTGGATTATCTGTCACTTTGGAGTATTTGGCTATGTATTATTCTTCTTTGAGAAAATAATTAATCTATAATCAATAAAACTCTTGTCAGCTAGTGCCACACAACTAGATGAGAAAAATATAATAAAGACAAAGTAATTAGTCAAGGAATTTTGCAAATGGAAATGTTTTGTAATGAAATGACATTTTATGTGAACAGTGATTTACACTTGAGGAGGCACTGGCACATTTGTAATCACATTATGCTTTCCTAGGAAGCTGGCAAAAATGCAGAGGATAACATGGTAAGAGTGCTGGGTACAAGGGAGGCATTGTCCTTGAGCTTCAAAAATAATTCTGGTTTCTCAAATTCTACATCTAAATAAAAAACAAAGTCTTGACATGGAAGTTATTTGTCTTGTGGTACTATGTAATATGAGATAGTATCAAAATCTGTGAAACTCCCAAGTACGAAAAATGTAAACAGAATATTAGAAATTCCCTTGATTCATAAGTGAGATTTTTCCACCATGTGCACAGACCCTCACAGAAGCAAATAAAGCAAATAAAAATCATTCAAAAGTACCTTCTCAAGGAGTGACCCCAATGAAATGGCAAAGTAGGCAGCTCTAAATTCTCATCTCCTCATGGGAACATCAAAAAAGGAGAAGAAATTCTCATAAGACATTTTTTGTTTGCCTTGTATTTTTAATTGGCATAATAATTATATTTATGTAGCACATGACAATTGCATACATATAATGCATAGTGATCAGATCAGGGTAATTAGCATATCTATCATCTCAAATGTTTATCATTTCACTGTGTTGGGAACATTCGATATCCCATTTCTAGCTATTTGAAATGATATAATACAGACATTATTGTTAACTATAGTCATCCTACAGTGGTATAGAACACCAGAACTTACTCTTCCTATCTAGCTGTTATTTTATATCCTTTAACAAATAACTCCTAATAATGCCTCCTCCTAATAATGCCTTTCTCCTGCCTCATAAAAATGCCTCTTTCTCCTACCCTACCTAGCCATTAGTATCCACTGATCTGCTTTTTACTTCTATATGAGAGCAACTATTTTTAGCTTCCACATATAAGTGATTCACTTGGTGCTTCACTTTCTGTTCCAGGCTAATTAAACTTAACATAATGTCCTCCAATTCTATCCATGTTGCCTCAAATGACAGGATTTCATGTTTTCAACAGTATTCCATGACATATATATACACACATAATGTATATAAAATACATACATATAAATACACAGTAAAATACTGTTCATCCATATGTATGCATGCATGCTTTATGCATTCATCTGTTGTTGGGTACTTAGATTGATTCCATATCTTGGCTATTTTTTGTCAGAACTCTGGAAAACAGTGAAAGATTTACAGACGCTAAAAGAATGCTGTATAAAGAGAAAAGCAACTTCAAAATGGTAGGAAACTTTGGGGTATTTTCACTTGTCTGAACTCCATCCCCTTTTCAGTATGGCAATGGTTTTGAAGTAGCATCAGCATATTATTTCCAGTGTGGGACCTTGGTCTGTGGTTCCAAGAGGAGGGGACCAGATCTTATGCACAATTTAGTGTGTGCCTCTGCTCTACCATGGCTGGAGGTACCAAAAATACTGACTCAAGGTGTTTGTCTTTGTTTGGCCTAACTCAGAAAAATTTGGGTCAGAAAAGTGGGGTACATTGCTCAAAAACAACTCAAGGTCAACTAAAATCATCATATAACTGGGGCAATGGTTGGAACATACAATATGCCATGTAAAGCAGAGAGAAAAAAGCTAGGGAGAGTTTCTTTAGGAAATTAAAACATTTGGCCAGGGGAGGTGGCTCACGCCTATAATCCTAGCACTCTAGGGGTGCTAGGTGGAAGGATCCTAGCACTCTAGGGGTGCGAGGTGGAAGGATCACTTGAGCTCAGGAGTTTGGAGAACAGCCAAAGTGAAAGTGAGACCCTGTCTCTACTAAAAATAGAAAAAACAGCTGGGTGTTGTGGCAGGTACCTTTAGTCCCAGCTACTTGGGAAGCTGAGGCAAGGGATTGTATGAGCTTAGGAGATTGAGGTTGCTGTGCATTCTCTACCCAGGGTGACAGAATGAGACTCTGTCTCAAAAACAATGGAAATTAAGACATTCAAAAAGTAGCTGTGTATTTAGGGGGATCTTAAAAGCCATGTGCATGCACAGAGCAAGATTAATATTAACAAACATCTTATGCCTACCCTAAGGTCACTTCAGGTTGATCCTTGGGCTCAGAGGAAGCTGGCTACAGGTAGAAGGAGTGGCTTGGCACAGAGTCAGTCTGCAAAAAGAGTGGGAAAATTTAGCTTGTTTTTAGCTCTTGGCATTCAAGGACATCTCTGTAAAAACTCAAGGTGAGCACAAGCTAAGAATTATAGACTTCAATGACCAGACACAACAAGGAATAAAATCTTTGCAAAAGTAGATTTGGAAAGTAACTAAACAAATGAACTACAGGCAATCCCTGAGTTCCAAATATCCAACTTACATACAACTCACACTGAGGGATAGAGGTCATTATAGTAAGTTTCTGAGTTATAAACGTCTGACTGACCTACTACTCCCACTTACCAGCAGAGGCTATTACAGTGGAATAGGCAAATGCACCTGTTCCAACTTACATACAAATTCAACTTAACAACAAACCTATAGTACCAATCTTCTTCATAATCTGGGGACTTCCTGTACTACAACCTTCAATGATGATGATGATGATGAAGAGATATAGACCACAACCTTGGAGAAAGGGAGAAATCTTGTTTTGAGTGGAAACACATTATAATATCCAAATTCTACTTTTCAACAAAAAAAAAAAATCACAGTCATACAAAGAAATAAGAAAGTATGATCTATTGAAATAAATCAAGTAAATAGAAATTATTCCTGAAAAAACTCAGACATTATGCTTATTTGACAAAAACTTTAAAATAATGGCTTGACATATGGTGACAGAGAAAGGAAAACGTGAGAGAAAAAACTGAAGAAAACCTGGGAAACAATGTGTGGACAGAATGAGAATATCAATAAGAAGGTAGAAATTATAATATAAAAAGAAACTGAGTGAAAATTTTATAGCTAAAAAGTACTATATAAAATACAATATTCCCTAAAGGGGTTTAAGAACAGATATGAGCTGCATAAGAAAGAATCAAAAAACTTGAAAATATGACGATTAAAATTATTAAATCTGAGCAGCATAAAATTTTGAAAAATAAAGAAAAATGTTAATGAATATAGTTATATTCTGAATCAAAAGTACTGAAGAAAGTTGTGATTTTTTTAAATATAATGCCTTTGATCCATAAAATGCTTTCTACCTCTGAGGTTCCACATTAAATATAGCTACTTCTATCTAAAATAAATAAAAGAATTACTTTTTTTAAAAAATGGGAAAAAATGAACAGAGCAAAAGTGAATTATGGGATCCCAACAAGGAGAACAATGTATTCAAGAGAAGAAACAGAGAAAAGGGCAAAAAATATTTAAATAAATAATGGCTGAAATTTTCCCAAATTTGATAAAATACATGAATTCACAAATCCAAGAAGCTCAATGAACTTCAGGTGAGATAATCTCAAAGAAACCCACAGTGAGACACATTATAAAATAATCAAAAGATATGAGAGAGAGAGAGAAGATTTTGAAAGCAGCAAGAAAAAAATTACTCATTATATATAGGGATCACTGTGAACATGAACAGATTTTTTTTTTTTTAATCAGCAACTACACAAGCCAGAGGCAGTGGGAGAGCATATTTAAAGAGCTGAAAGGGAAAAAAACAAGAAAAAACCTGGCAACCAATAATTTTTTATCTGGCAAAACTGTCCTTCAAAAACAAGAGACAAATTAAGACATTCCAAGATAAACAAAATCTGAGGAATTGTGTTACCACGCACCTGCCCTACAAGAAATGTTGATGGTATTTCTTCAGGTTGAAATGAAAGTACACCAGATAACAACTCAAAGCTATATGAAGAAATAAAGATCTACAGTATAGGTAATTATATAGATATAAATGCTAGTAATATTAATTTTTCACTGATTACTTTGTGCTGTATTTGCCATATGATTTAAATAAAAATTCATTAAAAATATAAATCTTTTATGAGCACATAGGGTATAAAGATGCAACTTGTAACAATAACATACAAAGGGAGGACAGAGCTTTTATATGCTATTGAAGTTACACCGCTCTCCATTTGAAATAGGTTGTTACAAATTTTCTCTTCAACATCTCTTAATAAAAGATGTAACATGTAATCTCCATGATAACAAAAAATTAAATCTCTAAAGGATATACAGAAAAGAAAATGAGAGGAGGAATAAATTGACTCACTATAAAAAATTAACTAAACACAAAATAAAATAGTAATGAAGGAAATGAGGGACAGAAACTAAGGTTTAAATATAGAAAATAAACAAAAATGGCAGAGGTCTTTTCTTATTAGTAAAAGTAAATGCATTAAACTCCTCAACCAACCAAAAGGCAGATGTTATCAAAATGCATTTTTAAAAAATGGTACAACAATATGTTGTCTACAAAACACTTACCTTAGATCTAAATACACAAATGAAGGTCAAAATGAAAGGATAAAAAAAAGATATACCCTGTAAATAATAGCCAAAAAAGAATGGGGTAATAATATCAGACAATATAGATTTCAAGTCAAAATGTGTTACAGGAGACAAAGAAGGTAAAAGAATCAACTCACAGAGAAGACAAAATTTGTAGGCAAACAGTAGAGCTCTGACATGTATGAAGCTAACATTGAAAGAATTTAAAAAGAAATAGTTCTACAAAAATAATCAGAAAGTTCAACACCCCACTTTTAATAATAGATAGATAGAACATCTAGGCAGAAGATAAATGATAACACAGAAGATTTCAATTACATTATAAACCAACTAGTCCCAACAGGTATTATAAAGAAACAACTTCATGGAGTTGAAATACATTCTTCTTAGTAAAGTATCACAAGAATAGAGGAGCAAGAATCCAGTGTATTCAATACTAATATGAAACCAGTAGGCGATCTAATACATGCCCACATAAGAGAAAAACATAATTCCATTCAAGATGGGGGGTGGGGAAGCAAGAAAGTGGGGAGAGGGGCCCAATGGGCACAATGTTAGAGGGTATGGCACACATCTTGGGGGCAGGACACAATGATAAGAGGGACTTCCACCTAAAAAATGCAAACACTGTAACCTAATGTTTTGTATCCTCAAATTAATCTGAAACAATAAAAAAAACCCACTTTACTCAGCAATTGGAAAAAATTGATTTTTCTCAAGTAGATGTAGGATATTATTTCTGACAGAACATAAATTAGGCCACAGAAAAATCTCAATCCATTTTAAGACATTGGAATTATGCAAAGTTATCTTCTCCAAACGCAGTGAAATGAAGCTGATAATTAATACCAGGAGGAAAATGGGAAAAGTCACAAATACGTAGAAATTAAGCAGCACGCTATTAAACAACCACTAGGTCAAAGAAGATATCACAAGGGAAATAAGAAAATACTTATAGAGACAAATGAAAACAAAAACACAACATACCAAAATTTATGCAATGCAATAAAAACAGCACTCAGAGAGAAATTTATAGCTGTACTGCCTACATTAAAAAATAAGGAATATCTCTAATCAATAGCCTAAGTCTATACCTTGAGGACCAACAAAGAAAAAACTAAATCCAAATCTAGGAGAAGAAATGCAAATAATAAAGATGCTATTGGGGGTAAAATAAAGAATTAAAAAACAACAAGGAAAATCAGTAAAGCCAAAAGTTGGTTCTTTGAAAAGATCAATAGAATTGATAAATTTTAGCAACACTAAAAAATAAAATAGAGACACAAATAACTAAACTTATAGATGAAAGTGAGGACACTACCAGCCTCACAGAAATGAAAAGGATTACATGAGAATAATATGAATATTTGTATGCAAAAGTTAGATAACCTGGCTGAAATGGAGAAATTTCTAGACGCACAAAAATTTATCAAAAAATGAGAAAATCTAAACATTCACATAACAAGTAAAAATACTGAATCAGTTCTCAAAACCTTCAGAAAAAGAAATTCAAGACCACATGGCTTCACTAGCAAATTCTGCCAAATATTTAAAGAATAGTTGGAATCAATCATTCTCTTAGATCTTTAAAAAATAGAAGAGGAAGAAACACTTCTTAACTCAATTTATGATGCCAGCTTCACCCTAATTACACAGTCAGGTAGTCAGCACAAGAAAATTAAAGATCAATGTTCTTTATGAAGACAGATGTGAAAACCCTCTAGTAAATACTAGCAGACCTTCATATGAAATAAATGATACACCATGACCAAGTGGAATTTATTCCTGCAATGCCAAGATTGTTCAACATATGAAATCCAATCAACATAATATGCTACATTAACAGAATGAAGGGGAAAACCCACATGATCATTTCAATTCATGTGGAAAAAAAGGATTTGACAAAATCTAACTTTCTTTCATAATATAATAAAAACACTAAACAAATTTGGAATAGAAGAAAACTCTCTCAACATCATAAAAACCACATATGACAAACCCACAGCTAAAGTCAGACTCAATTAGGAAAGATTGAGCATTTTTTCCCTAAAATCAGGAAGAAAGCAAGGATGTCCAATGACCACAGCCACCACTTCTCTTCAACATGGTACTACAAATTCTAGGCAGGACAATTAGTCAAGTAAAAGAAATCAGAAGTATACAAATTGGAAAGAATGAAGTAAAAATTATCTCTGGTCTCAGATCATATTATTTTAGATGTAGAAAACACTTTATCTTTTCTCAAAAAACTAAGTGAATTCAGTGAAGTTTCAGAATTCATACTCAACGCACACAAAAATCAGTTGTGTTTTTATATGCTGACAATGAACAACCTTCAGAAGAAATTAAACAAACAATTCCGTGTGCAATAGCACCGAAAAGAATAAAGAGCAAAATATTTGGAATAAACTTAACCAAAGAGGTGAAAGACTTGAACATTGAAAATTATAAAATATTGCAGAAAGAAATTGAAGATAACATTAAAAAATGGAAATATGTTCCATGTTCATTGATTGGGAAATTTAATATTATTGAGATATTAATAATACCCAAGCTGGGCTGGGCGCAATGGCTCACACCTGTAATCCTAGCACTCTGAAAGGCAGGAGGGAGGAACTCTTGAGTTTAGGAGCTTGGGACCAGCCTGAGCAAGAGCAAGACCCTTTCTCTACAAAAAACAGAAATACTAAGAGGGCATCATGACAGGCACTTATAGTCCCAGCTACTTGGGAGGCTGAGGCAAGAGAATCACTTGAGCCAGGGTTGCTGTGGGCCTGGGCTGATGCCACAGCACTAAAGCTGGGCAGCAGAATGAGACTCTCTAATAATAATAGTAATAATACCCGAGGTGATCTACAGATTCTCTGCAGCCCCTTTAAAAATCCCAATGATGGTTTTTGCAAAAATGGAAAAATCTATTGTAAAATTTGTATGGAATCTCAAAGGACTCTGAATCGTTAATCTTAGGAAAAGAACAAAGGTGGAGGTCCTAATGCTTCCTAATTTCAAAAGTGTCACAAAGGTATGGTAATCAAAACAGTGTTTGACTGGCATAAAGATGCCAAACAGGAAAAAAAATAAGCCCTCACATTTATGATCAAATGATTTTCGACAAGCATCCTAAGACCATGCAATGGAAAGCGGGCAGTCTTTTCAACAGATGTTGCTAGAAAAACTGAATATACATGTGTGAAAAATGAAATTGGATTCTTTCTTTATACCTTATGATCAAAATGGATCAAATGCTCAAATGTAAGAGTTAAAACTGTTACATTCTCAAAAGAAAACACAGGGAAGAAGCTGCGTCATATTGGATTTGGCAATTACTGCTTGGCTATGACTCCAAAAGCATGGTTGACAAAAGAAAATAAAATAGTAAAGTTGGACTTACTTAAAATAAAAACTTTTGTGTATCAAAGGACATGGTCAACAGAGTGAAAAGTACCCCACAGTATGAGAGAACACATTGGCAATCATATATCTGATAAGGGGTGAATGTAGAGACCATCTAAAGACATCTACAACTCTACAACAAACCACCAGATTAAAAGAGAAGCAAAGGACATTTCTCCAAAAAGGCTAAACACATGTCCAAAAAAAACACATTAGAAAACATACTCAATAGCATCAGTCATTAGGGGAATGCAGATCAAAACCACAATGAGATGCTATATCACACTTGCTAGGATGGCTATTTTAAAATAAAAATATACACCTGCCCAACAAGTATTTGCGGAGAACTTGGAAGCCCCACACACTGCTGGCAGGATTGCAAAAGTGTGCAACCACCATGGGAAACAGTTGGGTGGTTTCCCAAAATGCTAAATGAAATTTCCTTATGACCCAGTAATGCCACTGCTAGGTATATGCCCCAAAGAATTGAAAACAGGGATTCAAACAGATGCTTGTCTGCCTGTATTCATTGTAACATTATTCACAATATCCAAAAGGTGAGATCAACCTAAGTGTCCATCAGAAGATTAAACTGACAAACATAAAGTGGTAAAGTCAATGAAATATGATTCAGCCACAAAAACTGAAGTTGGATCCATGAATGGATCAATAAACTGTGGTACATGTACACCATGGAATACTATGCAACCACAAAGAAAGATGGAGACTTTACCTCCTTCATGTTTACATGGATGGAGCTGGAAAATGTGAACTTTGCCTAGGCAAATTATAATAAAATTTCAGATTACCACAGATATGGCAGGGATGGGACCTTAAAATAAGCCATGAAGAAAAGATACATTTATTATTTACAAAAGGCCAATATTAAAATTGGCAAATGACTTCAAATGAAAGCATCTTGAAGTTCTGATACAAGCCATGACATGGATGAACTTCGGAACATTATACTACATGTAACAGAAAAAGTCGAACATAAAAGAACAAATATCGTATAGTTCCTTTTATATGAAATATTAAGAGTAGGAGAATTCATAGAGATGGAAAGTAGGTTAAAGGTTTATCAGAGGATGGGTGGAGGTGGGAAAGAGGGAGTTTTGCTTAATCATCACAGAGTTTCTGTTTGGGGTTGGTAAAAATTCTGGAAGTAGGTAGTGGTGATAGTTAACCCTGTGAATATAACTGATATCACTGAATTATATTCTAAATTGTACTGAATTAAATGGCAAATTGTATGTTATATACATTTTACCACAATAAAAAAAATTCAAAAATAGTTTTCTTAATAAAAACTGAGTTCTACTGGAAAAAATTACTCTGCAACAAACACTGTTTTGCTTCTGCATTCTTGAGCCAAATATCTGTTGAACTTGGGTGTGTTATCTACCTCTTCTGAACGTTAGTTTTATCAGACACAACTGGAATTTAATGATGAGTTGTTGAAGAATAAACATTGGAGCGTTGGATAGGTTTTTGTTAATATATATGACATAGTATCTACAAAGATTCCTCCCACAAATGCAGGTAGAAGGGAAAGAGTATAACAACCTTCGTCCAAATTTGTTTTTATGTTTTAATATCTGGAGTTATTTTATGATTTTATTTGTTTGTTTGCCAAACCTACATGTCCTTGTAACCCAGCTTACACTGGAGGAGCCTTACTCTCAAATCATTTTTTCCTGATTTACGGAATGCTACACTGCTCTGAGGGCCCATTCTAATTCTCTGAAGCAGTCCTAGAACGTTACCTGGTCCTGACTCCTACGGCCACTGAAGGAATTCTTTCTTGCAGTGTAACTGGGGATGATTTATCTCACGTTTCTGAAGGGAGGTCAGGTAAATCGACCTCCAACATCCCCTTTAGCCATGTGACTCTGTGACTCTTGGATCCTGTAATCTACTGAAGGAATGAGATATGAGCCACATCCCTCTCCATCTGCCCACCAATAAAATGAAGTTGACAGGGGCTCCGGGGGATGTCAAATTTCCTTTCGTGGAAAATGGAATTCAGGTTTTCATAGATACTGATCTTTATGACTCTTTTTATGGAGCCTGAAAAGGTCTGACCCGTTATTTGGACAAAAATCTCCTGTCAACCACCTTGCATCTGATTTACATCCAGTTTAGACAAGTGGTATGCTCGCTTCACCATTCTCTGTTAGGAGAGTCAGGAAATGTGAACTATGACATGTTGGGAACACCTTCCACTTGTTCAGCCAAGCTTGAGGGAGGCATGGAAGGCCAACACTGACCATGTGTTGCCCCAATTACTGCATCTCTTTGGCCCTCTTAGCTGCAGTTTTGGGTGCTCAAAGAGCCAGCCCTGAACGTAACCCATGCCAGGAAGGCAGGGCTTCCCTGCAGCCCTCTCCCACTGCCTGGCAACTGTTCTGTTTATCAGCTCTGCAGTGACTGTCCATACTCTGACCTGACTTAGTATGTCCCTTCTGGTGTCTCTTGGGGGCCCCAAACATAAGATATACTGAAACAAATTTCTCCAGCTTACACCTAACTTATTCTTCCCTGTCTTTTATTAGCCCCTCTGACTACATTCTGGTCTCTTCCCAGCTATTATTCACATGGCCTCCAGTGTTATTTGGGAAATTCAAATCAGATGATGTCAGTCTTCAGCATCAATTCTTTTGATGGTTTCCCTCATTCCCTTCAGGATAAAAACCCAGTGTCCCTCTAGAAAGACACAATCTTGTGTGACCTATCCCACCCCTGGCATCCAAGCACGCAGGCTTGTTGTTGTTTTCTTTGTTCCTTTGCCTCAGTGAATTTTCCCACTGTCTATTCTGTGCAGAATGCTATTCATGCATTCTTTACCTGTTTGATTTTTATTAATGTCTGAGGTTTAACTCAGAGGCTTTCTTAACTCTCTACTCTCAGTCCTTTCCCTCCTTCCCTTAGGTGTTGCTATTTCCATGATATTCTTTGAATTATTGTATCGCTGGATCCACCATGTTGTGTTGTAACTTCCCACTTAAGTGTCTGCCTCAATTAAATTGAACATCTTTAAGGCACTGGCAATCTCATATTTATTATTTTTGTCTCCAGAATCTAACATGGGGATTGACACATGCAAAGGCTCGATGAATGTTAATTTAATGATGAATGAATTGGAGAGTGGTTGGTTACCTGCCTTTGGCACTGCTTTTTCCCTTATGCCTCTTCCTCACTCCCCTACATTCTCCTGAGTTATTTTGCATATGGGCCTGAGCCTCATTCAACTTTGCACTTCCCCACCAATCTAGCAAATGCACAACAGGAAATCAACAAATGTTTGCTGAATCAACAACACTATTGCTCAGACCCAATGATATTTTTAGAATAAAGGAGCAGACATAAATTAAGCCAATTAACCTATCTGTACCCAAAGAGGGAAAAGAGCAAGAATATTTTTCATAGGAGTCTCTGGGCTGCTTTCAGTTAGACTCAATCACTGTAGATTTTCTATGAAAATGGCTTAGTGTGCTCTTGAACTTTCATTAGTCCTCAGAATGTCACAAGCAAGAAAAGTGTTAGTGAAGTGTTTAGTATTGAGAGAATAAAAACACCAGCCTATAACTCTGTACTCTGTGAAATTATTCTTCAAAAGTGAAAGAGATATAAACACTCTCAGAGAAACCAATATTTAGAAAATTTGTTTCAAGTAGACCAGGCTTGCAAAAAATACTAAAAGAATTTCTTTGTAGAGAGATGGAAAATCATGTAGGCAAAAAAATCAGATCTACATAAAGAAAGGAAGAGTATTGGAAAAAGAATAAGTGAAAATAAAATTAAAAGCTTTATTTTTGTTATTTTTTATTGATCTAACAGCAGTTTATTCAAAATAATAATAATAAAATGTATTGGAATAAATAAATATATGCACATATATATGATAATGTGTAATCAAAGTGTATGATAGCAATCATGCAAGGGATTAGAAGGAAGAATTAGAATTATTTTGTTATTTTAAGGTGCTTGCACTACCCATGAAGCAGAATAGTGTGATTTGAAAAGGTCTTGGATTAGTTATAAATGCATATTGCAAGCTATAGGTCAACCACTAATAAAAGTGAAAAAAGAGTGCAATTTAT
This sequence comes from Galago senegalensis, assembly GCA_963575145.1. Lineage (NCBI taxonomy): Eukaryota > Metazoa > Chordata > Mammalia > Primates > Galagidae > Galago > Galago senegalensis. The sequence goes on along the minus strand of CAUYTI010120934.1, from coordinate 17,851 downwards.
ATACTAAGAAGGAAGAGAAATAGAATCATATAAAATGCCTAATTAAAGCCTCACAAGGCAGAGAAAAGAGTGGAAGGCAAAAACAGAACGAATAACAATGGCAACCAGCAGAAAACAATAAAAATTATGATAGATATTAAGCCAAACACCAATGATCACTCTGAATGTCAATGGTCTAAATGCACCAAATAAAAGGCAAAGATTGTCAGACTGGATCACCAAAAATAAATGAAATAAAATAAACTGCACTTTAATTATAAAGACATATATAGATTAAAAGTGAATGGATGGAGAAAAATACAACATAAGCAAAAAAAAAAGCAGGAATAGATATATTAGACAGAGCAGACTTCACAGCAAGGAAAGTTATCAGGAATAAAGAGGCACATTACGTAATGATAGGGTTATCAAATATCCAAGTTAACATAACAACCTTAAAATGTATGTGCTTAGCAACAGACCATCAAAACACAACAATTATGAGAATGACATAATGGCTATGTTGGCCAACTGGATGAAAGTATTTCAAATTGTATATGGAAACAACACACTGTATCCCATGATAGTATTAATGTGCACAAATATGATTTAATAAAAAAATGAGGCAAAAAAATTGATAGAACTGTAAGGAAAAATAGATAAATCCACTTTTATAGTTGGGGACTTCAATACCCCTGTATTAGAAAAGGGCAGATCAGCAGGCCAGTAAGGACAGAGGTAAACTCAGCAACACTATCAATCAACTGGATACAATGGATGCCTACAGACCACTGCATCCAGCAACAGCAGAATACACATTCTTCTCCAGCTCACAAGAAGCATTCATCAAGACAGATAATACTCTCAGCCATAACACACACCTGGACAGATTTAAAAGAATGGAATCATACAGTGTCTTCTCTCAGACCACAATGGAATTAAACTAGAAATCAGTTAACAGGAAGATAGCTGGAAAATTCCAAAACACTTAGAGATTTAATAACATATTTCTAGATAACATATATGTGAAAGAAGAAATCTCAAGAAAAATTTTAAAATATTTTGGAATGGGCAGAGCAAGATGGTGGACCAGAAGGATCATTTAGCTGAGCTCTCTTAGGAGGACTGGAGAAAAAGAGAACCCAGCCATACCTGGAGTAGGGACCTTACCCAGAGTCATAGCTCAGGGAGCACAGCCAGGAGGTGGTGAGTTGGATACAGCATATGATCTAGAGCAGTTAGGCAAGTGATTGTGACCAGCTCAGATTGGCGGGCTCCCCACAGAGGTCTGGGGTGGGAGGAAGCCTTTCAGAGTTTTCAGTGGTTGGGGGAAGCTGTGTGCTGAGTGGAAAGCTTGGAAGGGTGGGCAGACTCAGTTAGTATACAGCAACCAGATTTGAATGCTGATTGGAATGGATTTGCCATAGGTTTGGTGGCTGGCCAGGCAGCCACACTAAAATATTTTGAAATAATGAAAATTAAGATATCTTCATAGCCGACTTCTTTTGTCTATCATGTCTTTGCACACACACCTTTACCTGAGACACACTTTTCTGACTACTCCATTTGCAGTGGCCCCTGCCACAACACACAATGACATCACAGTTTAAAACTTTCTTCGTGGTCTTGTCACCTTTTTTTTTCTGATTTCTCTGTCTCCCGCTTTATTGATATTTACAGTCCGCAAAATCAGGGACCTTTCTGACTTGTCCATTACTGGATCCCTGGAGTGTAGAACAGTGCCTTGGGTGGAGAAGTGTTCAAAAAATATACAGAGGGTGCCAAAAAAAATGTGTGCAATTACAAGAGATACAAGATACACTATATAAGATAACAAATGTTATCGGTATATATTGAGTATTACAATAAAGTTTTTTCCTTTCTTAAAATATATATACATGTTTTGTACCCTCTGTATGCCAAATGAATAAAATAGACTGAGTGGGAAACTCCATCAGTGGCCAACCGAGACCTATAGCTTTAAAAAATAAATAGAATTAAATTATACATAATATTACAATTTCACCCTCTAATGTGCCTTGTTTTACTTGTTGGTTATGCCTTCTCATTCTCTTAATTTTGTTTTATTAGTCAACCTCACAAGAGATTTACTTATTTCATTATTTTTTTTTAAAAAAACACCTTTGATTTTATTGAGGATTTCTACATTGTATCTGCTTTCTGTCATTAATGTTCACTCTTACTTTATTATTTTCTTTCCTCTGCCATCTGTCAGTTTATTCTATTGATCTGGAGTTACCATCTTTTTCAAAAAACTTAATAATGTAAAGATTTTATATTTTAATATAAGCAAAATATTGAAATCTCCCCTGATGTAATGCAACACAGGACACTAAGTTTAAATAAGTTCCATTTTCATTTTTACTAAATGTTAACTATGTTAAAAATGCCCATGTCTTTTTTGATCTATGGTGTAATTAGAAGGGAGTTTGGGGGGAAGGTGGGGGAATTATTCGTATAATTCCAAAATGTACAAAGTTGCTTTTAATTTTTCCTGCATCATGGTGAGAATTAAGAGTGTTTTATGAGTGAATTACAGACTGGAATTTGTTGGGACTTGCTTCAAACCCTGATAGTTGGTCAATTTAAATATATATCTATACACACACACACACACACACACACACACACATACACACATGTTTGCATGTTCCATGTATGCTTGAGAAGAATGTTTATTCTGTAATTATTGAATGGAACGTTTCATTTGTCCATGAAACATAAAATTGGGAATGTGTGTGTATTCTGACTGCTCACCCAGAAATCAGGCTGGGGTGGCCCCGACAGGAGAGGAAGCTGTGGGAGGGAGAATATCAAACTCCTCTGGCCTTGCTGTCTTCCTCTAGCCCCACCTATTGGCAGAGCCGAACAGGGAGCTTCAGAATCCCCAACCCAGGATTGCAAAGGTGCAGTGGGGAAGGTAAGAGCCAAGAAACTGTCCTAAGAACTCCCATACAGGCCATGAGTTGAAGATTGTGATTATCTTGTTTATATGTATCTGAGTTTCCAAAATATTTGATGCTTCTAATAGCATCAAACCATGATCCAGGGATGGGGCTGAATCTCTAACCTGGATTTGTTAAAACATTATCTGAAGGAAATGAAGAAGCAGTGATTCCATAATTTGTTTTGAAAAAGATTCAAGGATCGGTCAGCCTGCAACCATTTGAAATATGGCCATGCCTCCCTCAAGCACAAGGATACCTTCTGAGAAATGTGTCGTTAGGCCATTTTGTCATTGTGCAAACATAAAATGCACTTATACAAACCTAGATGGTATAGCCTACTGCACACTGAGGCTATACAGTACGGCCTATTGCTCCTAGGCTGCAAGCCTGTACAGAATAGTACTGTACGAAATACTGCAGGCAGTTGCAACACACTGGTAACTATTTGCGTACCTAAGCATATCTAAGTATAGACAGGTACAGGAATAAACAGAAGAGGAATTTTTCAGCTTCATTATAATCTTAGGGGACAACACTCACATGTGTGATCCACCACTGGAAACATGGTTATATAGTGCATGACTGTATTCAGTCAGTATTAAATGGCCCTCATTCCATAACATGTATAAGATTTCCACTTGATGGAAGAGTTGCCCTCTCAGCTGCTTTGGATTTGTCTGTATGGCTCACACCTTCCTGTCTGCGTGGTGTTTCTTGGATCTCTTTGATGTTGCTGACCTCAGTCACTCATGGTTGACGGATGGAGCCATCACCACATGTAGTGAACTACAACAGGGTGTTTGAGTTGTGCTCTGGAGCACTGCACAAGGCAGGAGGAGCTGCTCACATGAAGCAAAGCCTGCCTTTAGGAGACTCACAATCAAGCAAAAGAGGCAAGACTGCTTAGTGTTACCTACGCTAGGATTGTTTCCATCACTATGTCTGTGTGGCTTTGGCCCAAACCCTCCAAGTCCCCCAGTTTTCCTCCCACCTGTGTATTCAGTGAGTCACCAGACCAGGTGTAGCTTATTCTCACCAGGGCATCTTCAGGAAGCCCCTGTCCTTTATTGCCTCCCACCCATTCAGAGGACCTTGTCCACCCAGCCCTTGTTTGCTAATAATTTCAGGCTCCTTCTTTGCTTGTCAACAACCCTCCTCATATTCCTTCCCCGTTGATTTAGATGATTCAACACTTTCCTTGTGCTCTGTCTCCCAACAGAAAGCTTCAGGGATGTTCCCTTCACCTTGTGTCTCAGTCCCACCTGTCCACTCTCCCACTAGCATAGCTGGGGAAGACAAAAAGGTCGGTTATTAATTTAGACATCCTTTGAATTAAAGTCTTTTTAGGAAACTAGTCCCATGGGACCCTTGCATTCCAAATGGACTTATTCTAATTACCTTACCCAATGTTATGACTTTGACTTCTAGAACGGTGACTGAATGAAAGAGCTTGTATTTTCATCCTCTAAAAATGTAATCATCATTATTTACAATTTATAGAATAAATACCCCGATATTTGAGAAATGCTTCCTTGGAAGTCTTGTATCCTTTCCAAGAACACTTGTATAAGTTTTAGGGTTCAGCACAAAATAAAAATTCAAGACCCTTTGCTTAAAAATTAAGAATTTCAAGATGGAATGCAATGTTTAAGCATAATAAAGTATATTACCTGAGGCTCCTGATAGCTCTGAAAGAAGCAGACAACCCACGTAATTAAGGGCACAGACTAAGAACAGATTATGTGTGTAGAATCCCGATGCCACCACTGCCCAGAAGCTTACTTAATTTCTCTGAGGCTCAGGTTTCCTTACTGTACAGCTGGGATAATAATTGTACCCACATCATGGGGCTGTTATAAGGATTGAATGAATTAATCCAGGTAAAGTGTTCAGGGTAGTGCCTGGCATGCAGGATGCCGTATGAAAGTTTGGGCTATTAAAATTATGCCTTTCTTTGAAAATATTCCTGACTGCATTTTTATTCTTAGTTAAATTATTTTAATATATAGCTGTATGGGAGTATGAAGTAGAAAGAAAAACCATACAAGTTGCAAGTAACACAAATTCTACTTAGGATAATGAGATGAGAGCATAAACAAAAAGACGCATGGAAACCTTGGGGCCAAGCATAAATGAATTAATTGATTGGTTGCTCGATAGGATAATTCATTCATGCAAAAAGCAATCACTTTTGCCTACTAATTTCCAAGGAGTTGGAAAAGCTTAGATGAACAGATTGAAGTCCCAACTCATATAATACAGTGTAACACAATACCCCAAGAAAAGTAAGCAAATAAAGTGTGGGGTGCCCAAAGGAAAACAACTTGATTCAGCCCTGGATAAAGGTGTGGTGGCGAGAATTTGGGAAGTCTTTTATAGGGAAGGTGATAATAATATTATCTCGAAAAAGATGCATACGTGTTTCCCAAGGCAGACTCAGGGTAAAAGTCTAGTCAAAAGGCCAAGGATACAAAAGAAAAAGGCATGTGCCAGTGGGGTCGGGGCAAAGGAGTGAGACACAAAGTTGTCAGCTATGTAGCTGCCGAGGCTTCGGAACAGCTTCACACACGATACTAAGGAATCTGTCTGCCATCCCACTCACCACGTGCAGGCTGGAGGCTGTGGAGGGAGCAGGTGGGAGTGCCGGGAGGCAGTGAGAGGTAGTATAGACTCCTAGCAAAGAGCTTGCTTAGCAGACAATGAGCTCTCCTTGTTCAGCAGGGTCATGGCATGCTGGGACCTCGTCCATTGAAGGTGACCCTGCTCCCCTCTTCTACCCAACTGACCCCAGAGCAGATGCCTGATCTGACCCAAACCAGCTTGAGAGGAAGTGCTGCTGTCTAGTTGATTTGGTTTAGTTTTTGTAGTAAAGGAGACTAATTGTGCTGCATGCAGTAGTACTTTGAGGAAAAATGGCCATTTTAATGGTTCTTGCTTTAATATGACAAGGTTAATGGATAGAGAATCTATCCAATAGTAGATTGTACATGATATTATCTTCTTTGACCATAGAAGTTAAATAGGAAATTTTGCCTGAAATTGTTGGAGGAGTTTTATCAGATAGTCGTCTCAGAATTAGGCAAAACACGTGCATGCAGGGCAGAGGGCAACTTACAGGGAACGCCAGTATATGTAACACAGGTGATCTCGCATGTTGATATCCCATGATACTGGAGTTATGGGCGAATTACCGGAACTGAGTTCTTTTTGGTATGATCGCCAAAGCCCCCTAGCAAAGTCTACAATGCCAAGCCCCTGCTAATGTCAAATTTTGTACTTCTTGGAAGTCACAGATTAGTTGGCAATTGCTGTTTCCTATCAGATCACTTTGGAGACTAGTTGGGAAAGGTCCATTTTGTGGTGGTTTTGTACTAGTCGTGCCAAATCCTGAGGAATTAAATGACTGCACGTATATCTGTCAATATATACGCAAGAGATAATGATCCTCTATGTATAAACACACGTCCTGTCTGCAATTATCTTTAACACAGTTGTGGTTTAGCTAAACAAGTTGTTTATGTTTGCATTTAGATTGCATTAGACAATCTTCATTTGCATATGGAGAGTCTGCATTTGGAAACCAACACCTAGATTTGATCACTAGCTTTGCTGCTTTCCCGCTTTGTGATATAAACGTCTTTGTGGAGTTTTAAACTGACAAATCACTTATGAAAAGGTCTGCAGCTTCAATCTTTTCACTCAAATTCAGAAGTTACATCCACTTTCCTGGCCCACAGTGAAAATTCACAAACCCAACATGGTTGAAAAGGGCAATTCAATCTTTACTTGGCCTTTATGGAATCATTATTTTCAACTGCTAAAATCTGATAGCTATTAAGGTACCACCCAGCAAGGGTATGAACTACTAGAATTGATAAAATTCTGCCAAACTATTGTCTATCTGTACGATCTTGGCACAGCCTTTCTTGAAATATTTTTGTGTTTATAAAGATTACAGTTCTTATCCGATTCAATACTGGGAAATGGAATTAAAGTCACTGCATTTTTTTTTTTTTTTGGCAGTTTTTGGCTGGGTCCAGGTTTGAACCCACCACCTCCAGTATATGGGTCCAGCACTCTACTCCTTGAGCCACAGGTGCTGGCCTAAAGTCACTGTATTTTTTAAAAAATGTCTTTGTGTTACAATTTCTTCATGTGTAAAATAGGGATAATGGTATTTCTCTATTGAATATGGTGCTTTGAATGTTAAAAATCATTAAGTAGAAATTTTTAATTTTAATAAAGCCTAATTCATTATGATTTTCTCTTGTGCTTTTGTGTTCAATCTACAAAATTTTTGCTTAACCCAAAATAGATTTTTCTCCTACATTTTATTGTAGAATTCTGTAAGTTTAAGTTTTAAGTCTATAACTCATTTCAAATCAATTTCTACATGTGGTAAAAAGGTAAAAATTAAGGGTTTTGTTTTGTTTCATGAAGTTGGTCATTCGTTCTAGCATCATGTATTGAAAATACTATCATTTCTCTATTAATTTTTCTTGCAAATCAATTGTCTATTGTGATTCATTGATCTATTTGCTCATCTAATTCCAGACTGCTGTAGCTTTACAGAAAGTTTTGAAATCTGTCATGTGAGTCATCCCACTTGCCTCTTTAAAGCACATTGCTAGACAGTGCCTGTGGCTCAAAGGAGTAGGGCCCCATATGCCAGAGGTGGTGGGTTCAAACCCAGCCCTGGCCAAAAACTGCAAAAAAACCCTCCAAAACCAAAAAACAAAAAAAGAGCACATTGTTAAGAAAATGAAGAAAACAAACCATACACTAGGAGAAAATACTTTGAAAGCACACATAAAGTAAAGAACTTGTAAGCAGATTACACAAAGAACACTTAGAAGTCATTGAGACAAACAGCTCATCAAGAATGGGGAAAAGATTTGTGCAGAAGAGTAGATGCTGATGGTGAATAATCATTTGACATGCTCAATGTCATTGGGTAGTAGAGAAACGCAAAATAATACCATAAAATGCATTGCTCTCCATACCTGCCCGAAGACTTTTAAAATTTAAAAAGACTGGCAATGCCAAGTGCTGTTGAAGATAGCAAGCAACCAGAACTTCCATGTGTGGTAGGTAGGGACGTATTTCTATTAACATAAGATAAATGTTTTTTCTTCCTTTAATGTCCGGGAGAATTCTGTTTTGAAGCTATCTGAGACTAAAATTGTCTTCTAGGTTCAATATCTTTAAATATTGGACTATTCGTATGTCCTATTTATTCTTGTTAATGTTTTATCTGTTTTGTTTATTTGTACTTTTGTAGTAACTTGTCTGTTTTATCTGAATGTTCAGATTTCCTGGAATACATTTTTCATAATAGTATCTTATTTATTTCTAATCTTACGTGAACTATCATGACATCCAATTTTTCATTCTTAATAATAGATATTTGTACTTTATCCCTTTTTCTTAATCAAAATTTTCATATGGTATTAATTTTATTTTTTAGTACCAAATTTTGGTTTGGTTTATTGTCTCTGTATTCGTTTTCTAATTATTTTGCTTCTGAATTATCTATTCTATCTTTTTCCTTTTCCTTTAATTGTATTTATTTTGCACAGTTTTATTTTCTAACTTCGTGATATTTTTCTTAGATTATTTTTAGCTTGTAAATCCTACTTTTTAAATAAATGCTTTTATGTTGCTTCATTTGAATGCAGTAAGTTTCATAATACATACTATGTTTCTTTATTATTAAATTAAATGTTTTTCAATTATCTCTTTATTCTTTCCTTGACACATGAAGTAATTAAAAATGTACTGCTTGCATTTCAAACGTTTAAGAATTCTCTAGCTGTCTTTTTGTTGTTGATATGTTGTTTAAATCTTTGAAATTTGCTAAGTCTTGTTTTATTTTATTTATTTATTTATTTATTTTTTTTTTTTTTGAGACAGAGCCTCAAGCTATCCCCCTGGGTAGAGTGCCGTGGCATTACAGCTCACAGCAACCTCCAACTCCTGGGTTCAAGTGAGTCTCTTGCCTCCGCCTCCCAAGTAGCTGGGACCACAGGCGCCCGCCACAACTCCCGGCTATTTTTTGGTTGCAGCCATCATTGTTGTTTGGCGGGTCCGGGCTGGGGATTCGAACCCGCCACCTTAGGTGTAAGTGGCTGGCGCCTTAGCTGGTTGAGCTATAGGCTCCGAGCCTAAGTCTTGTTTTATGATTCAGCATGTGGTCAATTTTTTCAGGAAGTCCCATGTACCCTGGAAAATAATTTGCATTTTGTATTGGCTGAGTATAGAGTTCTACATACTTTAACTAGGTCATGTTTGGTACTCATTTATGTGTTAACTATTTTTGGTTGAATTTTATCTATTTTTTAAACAATTTCGAAAAGACATACAGCTGACACTTGAACAATACTAGGGTAGGGACATGAACCTCCCTGCCCTGTTGAAGAGCCACAGAGAACTTTGCCCCTCAACCTAACTACTAATGCCCTTCTGTGGACCAGAAGCCTCAGTGATGATATAAACAGTCAATGAACACAGATTTTTGTAGGTTAGATGTATCATGCACTGTATTCTTCATGTGTAAAACAGGGATACGTGAGACAAGCTGGCAAAAAGAAAATGTTAAGAAAATCATATGGAAGGGAAATTATGTTACTATTCATTAAGTGGAAGTGGATCTCCACAGTGTTTACCCTCACTATCTTCACCTGCGAAGGCTGAGAAACAGGAGGAAGGAAGGGGGCTTGGTCATGTTGCCTCAGAGGCCGAAGAGGTGGACGAGATGGAAGGTGGGGGAGGACAGGCAGGCACACTCAGCACAACTTCACAGAACTGCATGATAATTTCTGTCTGACCGTTTTGCTTTTCTTTTTCTTTAAACATGTTTTTATGCTGTTCTGCCTGCTCCTCCCTCTACTTGAGCAAAAACAAAAACTATGTTTTTATATCGCACGTTCCTTCTTCCACAGTTTTCTTCAGTTCAGTACATGTATCACAAAGGGTCCCTGCCATAAAAGAAGTCAAACGCAGTTGTAAATAATTGGAAAGCTCCAGATCTGCTCCCGGCAATTTGCTCTCCGCCCGCTGCTTCTTCACCCTCTTCCTCTTTAGCTGGCACTGGCTGTGAAGCGCTCTTCTCCATCAAGTTGTCTCTTTTAAATTCCTCTGGTGTGGTATCTATTAGCTTTTGAATTTCTCCAAGATCTGTATCTTGAAACCCTTCACCCCCTCCCACTTTTTGTCACATCCACATGATTTCCTTGATTGGCTCTGTCATAAACCCTGTGAAGTTATGCACAGCATCTGGACACAGTTTGCTCTAGCAGGAATTTATTGTTTGGGGCTTGAGGGCTTTCACAGCTTTTTCTGTAACAACAATGGCATCTTCAGTGGTGTTGTCCTTGCAGCCTTCCATGCTGTTCTCTTTACCAAATTTCTTTTCCACGGTGTTGACAATCCCTTCAAGGACTGAGCCTTAGAGGTCCCCTTGACTCTGATTTAGAGGCTGAATTAGACACATTTTATTTGAGGGCAAGTAGTTCACTTTGATTCTTTCCGCATTGAACTCTTGGGGTTCTGAGAGGTCAAGGGCATTATTCAGTATCAAAAGAACTTTTTTTTTCTGGTATGATTTTTTAATTGTTTTCTTTTTCTATTTTCTATTTCATTTTAATTTCAAAATAGTAAGGGGGTACAAATGTTGTAGGTTACAGAGATCATTTTTGTAATGCTTTGTCCCTGCTATAGATGTGGCTGTCATTCCAAATAGTGTCCCTAGTACCCATTAGGTTGGTTTATCCCCCTCCCTTCCTACCCTATTCCCCCGTTGCTTTTCACTCAATTTTACTTCTCTTTACACACTTGTGTGTTCATCCACTAGTTCTAATTTAATAGTGAGTATGTGTGGTGTCTGTTTTTCTGTTCTCAAGATACTTTGCTGAGGAGAATGGTCTCCAGTTCCGTCCAGCTTGTTACAAGAGGTATTAAATAATCTTTGTTTATTCCTGAGTAGTGCACCATGATGTACATACACTACATTTTATTACTCAACTCATGAACTCGTGGGCACTTGAGTTGATGCCACATGTTTACAACTGTGCAGCAATAAACATTCAAGTCAGGTATCTTTTTGAGAAAATGTGCCCTTTGCCTTTGGGTAAATACCCAGTAGTGAAATTGCTGGATTAAATGTTAGGTTTACTTTTAGTTCTCTGAGGACACTCCATACTGTTTTCCATAGTTGTTGTACTAATTTGCAGTCCCACTAACAGGGTGTAAGCATACCTTTCTCTCTGCACCCATCCTACCCTCTATTGTTTTTTGACTTTTTCTGAGTAATAACGATAATCTCTTTACAGTTTTAATTTGCATGCCCTTGATGATTAGTGACTTTGAGCATTTTTTTCCCTGTGTTTCTTGGTCATTTGTCTTTCTTCTTTTGAGAAGCATCTGTTCGTGTCTTTAGCCCACTTTTTAATCAGGCTGTTTTTCTCTTGCTGATTTGCTTGAGTTCTTTGTAAATTCAGGTTACTGGCCCTTTATCAGATATGTAGCTTGCAAATATTTTCTCCCATTCTGTAGGTTGTCTATTTGCTTTATTGGTTGTTTTCTTAGCTGTGTAGAGCTTTTTAGTTTAATTATATCCCATTTATTAATTTTTATCGTTGCTATGATTTTGTTGAGGTCTTTTTTCATAAATTCTTTGCCTAGGTAGATATCTAGAAGAATTTTTCCTGTATTTTCATCTAGAATTCTTATGCTTTCATGCCTCTGATCTAAGCCTTTTATCCATATTGAATTCATTTTTGAGAGTGGTGAGAGGTAGGGATCCTATTTTGTTATTCTGCGTGGGGCCATCTAGTTTTCCAAGGACCACTTATTGAGCAGGGCTTCTTTTCCACAGTGCACCTTGTTGTCTGCTCTGTCAAAGATCAGTTGGTTCTAGGTAGACAGTTTTACATCTGGGTTCTCTGTTTTAATGGCAGTCCTTTGCTGTCAAGGTACTTCTTGGCTTCAGGGAGAGGGCATTGATGCAATCAACTCAGACAAAAGTTCTTGTGCAAGCTTTCTTGCTGTACACTCAAAACACTGGCAGCTAGTATTTATCTTTTTCCTTCAAGGTTCAGAAATTCAGCTGTATATAGAAGGATAATCCTAATCAAAACCCAACTACATTTGCACAAAACAGTAGTTAGCCTATCCCTTCCCACCTTAAATCCTGGCACTTGCTTGCCTTTCTTCCTTTGCAGCAGTATTTTTCCTCCCCAGGATAGAACACTGTCATTCACATTAAAAACCTGTTCAAAAAGACATCCTTTCTGTTTAAGGATTTTCTTAATGGTGTCTAGTAACTCATCTATTGCCTCTTCCTTGGTAGAAGCTGCCTCTTCTGTCACCTTGACTTTTTTAAAATTTTATTTATTTATTAATCATAGCTGTATACATTAATGCAATTATGGGGTACAATGTGCTGGTTTTATATACAATTTGAAATACTTTCATCAAACTGGTTAACATAGCCTTCACTGTATTTTCTTAATTACCGTATTAAGATTTATATTCTACACTTAGTAGATTTAACATGTACCCTTGTAAAATGCACCATAGGTGTGGTCCCACCAATTACCCTCCGTCTACCCATCCTTCCCTCTCCTCCTCTCCCCCTCCTCTTTCCCCTTCATCTTGGGCTGTAGTTGGGTTATAGCTTTCATATGGAAGTGTGGGTGTTTATAAATTGGTTTCATAGCAGGGTTGAGTACATTGGATACTTTTTTTCCCATTCTTGAAATACTTTGCAAAGAAGAATATGTTCCACCTCCATCCATGTAAACATGTAAGAGGTAAAGTCTCCATATTTTTAAGGCTGCATAATATTCTATGGTGTATATATACCACAATTTATTAATCCATTTTTGGGTCAATGAGCACTTGGGCTTCTTCTATGACCTAGTGGTTATGAACTGGGCTGAAATAAACATTCTGGTGCAAATATCTTTGTTATAAAGTGGTTTTTTGGTCTTCCGGATATATACCTAGTAGAGGAATTGCAGGATCGAATGGCAGGTCTATTTTTAGATTCCTATGTGATCTCCAAACTTCTTTTCAAAAGGAACATATTAGTTTGCACTCCCACCAGCAATACTACCCAAAGCAATATACAATTTTAATGCAATCCCTATTAAAGCACCACTGTCATACTTTAAAGATCTTGAAAAAATAACACTTTGTTTTATATGGAATCAGAAAAAACCTTGAATAGCCAAGACATTACTCAGAAATAAAAACAAATCTGGAGGAACCACACTACCAGACCTCAGACTATACTATAAATCTATAGTTATCAAAACAGCATGGTACTGGTACAAAAACAGAGAGGTAGAGGTAGATGTATGGAACAGAATAGAGAACCAAGAGATGAACCCAGCTACTTACTGTCATTTGATCTTTGATAAGCCAATCAAAAACATTCAGAGGGGAAATGACTCCCTATTTAACAAATGGTGCTGGGTGAACTTGCTGGTGACTTACAGACGACTGAAACTGGATCCACACCTTTCACCATTAACTAAGATAGACTCTCACTGGATAAAAGATTTAAACTTAAGACATGAAACTATGAACATAGTAGAAGAAAGTTCAAGGAAAACACTTGAATAAATTGGCCTGGGAGACTATTTTATGAAGAGGACCCCCAGGGCAATTGACGCAACACCAAAAATACATTATTGGGATCTGATCAAACTAAAAAGCTTCTGCACAGCCAAGAACACAGTAAGTAAAGCAAACAGACAGCCCTCAGAATGGAAGAAGATGTTTTTAGGTTATGTCTTTCACAAAGATTTAATAACCAGAATCCACAGAGAACTCAAACATATTAGCAAGAAAAGAACAAGTAATCCCACCTCAGGGTGGGCAAGGGACTTGAAGAGAAACTTCTCTGAAGAAGACAGGCACACGGCCTGCAGACACATAAAAAAAATGCTCATCATCCCTAATCATCAGAGAAATGCAAATCAAAACCACTTTGAGATATCATCTAACTCCAGTAAGATTAGCCCACATCACAAAGTCTCATAACCATAGGTGTTGGCATGGATGTGGAGAAAAGGGAACCTTGACATTTTTTAAGCCAAATCATTTTCTAAAATTATCAAACTATATTTTGCTGTCATTCAATTCTCCAATTTTAGATCCCTCACCTGCCTTTTGCTTTATGTTGTCACGTAATTACATCTCTTTTTCTCAAATATTAGCATCTACAGGTATGCCTTTCTTACAGCAATCCTGCACCCACATAAAATCTGGCAGACTATTAAAGAAATTCTCAGAAAAGAACTGTATCTCCTGGAAAATAGTTGCCACAATGGATTCACAATTTCCTTTCCTTTTTTTTTTTTTTCCACTGTTGTCCTTAGGCTGGATTCCTTAACTTGAAATGTTGGGAACCACAGCAGCAGACCTCAATCTACAGTGTACAACAAGCAATTCAACTTTTTCTTGTAATGTCATGAATTTTCCCTGCTTCCCAGGAGCACTTCCAGTATCAAAGTGGCACTTTGTATGCACCCCATAGTGTTACTCATGGTTTATGATACTGCACTAAATATGATGAAAAATATGCAACAACTATGAGAGGTCACTTCTACTGTGATACCCAATTGACATGAGAGAGAAACTGCTCACAGGGAGATGATTAGAGTCACATGATGCTTTAAGCAGATACTTGCAAAACTTGAGCTCACCCCAGTAGCAACAGGAGAGCATGACAAAATTATTGCTTCATTTTATGCAATTATGATTTAATACTTCATCTTTGCATTTATGTGCATTTCTCTTGACTGCAAATGGTGCTGTGTATGATTAGTGTTTATATGCATGAATTTGCTAAATTTTAACTTTTCATAATAGACTTGTATATATTTTTGATAATAATAGATTAATATCTATAAATATTTTATGCATCCATGGCATACATAATTTTTTTAAAATTTTTAGGTATTTTTACTTTAGGGGGTTTGTCTGCAAATTTTTTTCTATTTGTTGCAAATCTCCAAAAGTTTTTCCAATATATTTAAGTGCACCTGCTCAGTCAAACTTGTGTTGTTCAAGGATCAACCGCATATTAAAATCTCTTGCTACACTGTTTGATTTGTCTATTGCTTCTTTTAGTTCTGTTAGCCTTTGGTTTATATAGTTTGAGGCTACCCTATTCTATTAACTTTCCTTACTCCTTTTATTCGGTTCTTTTTCTCTCTCTCTCCTTTTGATCAAGTATTATTTTATTATTTTGTTTTCTCCTTTTATTAGCATGTCAGTCCTCTATTTTTAATAAATTACTTTAGTGTTTTAGCTCCTGGAGATTAAAACATAAATCATCAGTCTCTGAAGTAACTTAGTCCTTTTACACTACTTACCAGAAAATCCCAGAACAAGAATCTTAGAGCCTGCTCACTGCATTTGCCTTCCTGCTACCTCTGGTGTTATTTTTGTTTATTGTACTGCTTAAGTATAGTTTGATTGCCATAGGGAATTGTTATTAATTTATACATTCACCATTAATTTATAAGAATTGCCATTTCTTTACTCTCTGTTTTCTCCTGCATTTGTGTGTCTCCACCTAGGATCATTTTACTTCGTCCTTTTAGTACAAGCCTGCTAGTAACTAATTATTTTCAGTTTTGTTTTCTGAAAATGTCCTTTTTAATGTTCATTGACGGTTATGGCTTATGGGTAGAAAATTCTAGGCAGGTCGTTATTTTCTTTATCCTCAAATATATCCCATTGTCTTCTGGCTTCTCTAGTCTTTGTTGTGAATTTTTGATCTTATTACTGCTCCTCTGTAGGTAATATTTCCTCACTTTTTGCTTATTTGGAGATTTTCTTATTGTTATAATATCTCAGCAACATTACTGTGATGTGCCTTGCAGTGGCTTTGCTTATAGTCACCCTTATTTGTGTACTTAGCAATTCTTGAATCTGTGACTTAATTAATTTTAGAATATTTTTTGTCAATATTTTAAAAATAAGGTTATTATACCATTTTCTTTTTCTATTTTTCTGGCTTTCAATTGCATATGCGTTGATTTATACTTCTATCATAAATTTCTTTCTTTTGTTGAGACAGACTCTTACTCTGCCACCTTGGGTAGAGTGCTATGGCATCATAGCTCACAGCAACCTCAAACTCTTGGGCTTGAGCAATCCTCTTGCCTCAGCCTCCTGAGTAGCTGGCACTACAGGTATGCAACACAACACCTGGCTGGTCTGTCTGTCTGTCTTTCTTTATTTTTATTTATTTATTTATTTTGGTATAGATGGGGTTTGCTCTGGCTCAGGCTGGTCTCAAACTCCTGAGCTCAAGCAATCTACCCACATTGGCCTCCCAGAGTGCTAGGATTATAGGCGTGAGCCAGAGCGCCCAACTTCTTTTATGCTTTTGCTTTGGATTATATTGTTTGAGGTCTATCATGCTTCAATGTGTATGTTTTTTTCTGAATTATCTTGCAGTTAATTAATTGCCTGCTTAGCTATTTCAAAAGTCCTGTTAAATCCATTCCTTGAGTGTTTAATTTTGCATATTGCATTTCTAAAATTTCAAAAGTAGTTTTGTAGTTTTAAGTTCTTCATGTTGTTATTTAACTCCTTGATCATATTAGTCACCTCTGTTCTTAGTTTTACATGTAATAACTCTGAAATCGTCATCACCAATGGCTGGCCACTTTTCCATTTTCTAATTTATTGTATATATATATTTTTGTCTACTCTTTGTTCTAAGCCTCAGCATTTTAGACTTAATACTTGGCATTGTATTTGAAGACACTAGAAATGATTTGAAGTTCTAAATACTATTATTGTCATCTAGAAGGGATTGCTTTTGCTTCTTTATAAGCAAGGTAAAAGTTTGATCATCTTAATGATGGTTTTAGATACATGTCTCATATGTGTTTGTCTTTATAAAATTAATCTCAGCATAGTTCATCCATGCGCTAGCTGGCTCTGGCTGAAGATGTCATTCTCCTCCTTGGTGATCTTCTATTACACTCAGTTCCTAGCTCACTCACTTTTCAAGCTTTTTCCTACCATATGGAAGGATATGCATTTTCTCTCTATCATACATTCTGTGCACTACTATTTTCTAAACATTTTATAATATCCCTCATGATATCTACTTTCACTCCCACTTTTAAAAGATAGGTTTACTTGTTCAAATACATGGAGTTATTTCATTGTCTTTTAGTCACTGACCTTCAAACTAGTTTTATGGTAATTATAGCATATACTTTAAGTGGTAACAATCCTTTAAAAAATTTTTTTAATTAAATCATAGCTGTGTACATTAATACTGTCATGGGGTACAGTGTGCTGTTTTTATATACAATTTCATCAAACTGGTTAACATAGCCTTTATGTCATTTTCTTAGTTATTGTGTTAAGACATTTATATTCTACATTTAGAAAGATTCACATGTACCCTTATAAGATGAACCATAGGCATGATCCCACCAATCGCCCTCCCTCCACCCATCCTCCCCTCCCTTCCCCTTTCCCTATATTCCTGAGCTATGGCTTTCCTATGAAAGCTATAAATTAGTTTCATAGTAGGGCTGAGTACTTTGGATACTTTTTCTTCCATTCTTGAGATACTCTACTAAGAAGAATATTTTCTAGCTTCATCCATGTAAACATGAAGGAGGTAAAGTCTCCATCTTTCTTTAGGGCTGCATAGTATTCCATGGTGTACATATACCACAATTTATTAATCCATTTGTGGGTTGATGGGCACTTGGGCGTCTTCCATGACCTAGCAATTATGAATTGGGCTGATTTCTTTAATGGTCTGGAATGTGGTCAGTTTTTAAAATTACCCTTATATTCTTGACAGGAACAGTAGTGCAATATAACCTTTAGATTAATTAGTTACCTATGGTTCT
>CAUYTI010120927.1:0-31603 GCA_963575145.1 Galago senegalensis | reverse complement strand
ATGAGTAGATTCTGGAGATATAATGACTGTATGTAATAACACTATGTTGTATCCTTAAAATCTTTTTTTTTTTTTTTGAGACAGAGCCTCAAGCTGTCCCCCTGGGTAGAGTGCCATGGCATTACAGCTCACAGTAACCTCCAACTCCTGGGCTCAAGTGAGTCTCTTGCCTCCGCCTCCCAAGTAGCTGGGACCACAGGCGCCCGCTACAACGCCCAGCTATTTTTTGGTTGCAGCCGTCATTGTTGTTTGGCGGGTCCGGGCTGGGGATTCGAACCCGCCACCTTAGGTGTACATGGCTGGCGCCTTAGCCAGTTGAGCCACAGGCGCCGAGCTGTATCCTTAAAATCTTATAGGAGAGTAAATCCCAAATGTCCTCATCACAAACACACACAAAAGTGTATGTAATGAACATGTCAATTAGTTCAATTATGGTAATCATTTCACAACACCTTAGTTTATAAACACATCACATTGTACATCTAAATACATACAATTGTTACTTGTCAATTAGACATCAATAAGTGATGCATTTATTTTTACTAGTCAAATTATGTGGATTTCAGATAACATAGGAAAATGTAGACTATCTAGTCTAAATAGACCTGTAAGAGGAATTTATTGATATAGTCACATTTCAAATATTGAATTAAGGAATTATGAAGAAAGGAATTTTTTCTTCTGTTGTCAACACATCCCCATGCCCTGACACTACTGATTGTCATTAACTAAAACAATATACAGTTTTTTAAAAATGACATTATATAATTATAGAAAATAATACATAAAATCTATACACACCAGGATAACAATATGAACATTTTGCTATATATGGACTTTGAACCTTTTGCTCAGGAAAGTAACATATGAGATTTCCCTCCCTGTCCTCCTAGCTGAAGGAAGAATCTGCCACAATACTGTGTCTGACCTATTATTTGTTTATTGTATATTATATCTATTTAACAATGCAATATTGACTTCATATTTTAGAAAATGGATGCAATTAACATCATACTGTACAATTTCTACTTTTTCTCAGTATTATTTTAAAACTTTACCCATTTAGATATAGGTAGCTGTAGTTAATATACACGCAAATGTATCAGGTATTCCATTACAAGAATATTTCACTGATTGTGAAATTTAGACATTTAGATGGTTTTTGCTTTTCCTTATGTTGCAGTCATCACATGAATTCTTTCCCAAGTCATGCAGTAGAGTTTGTACAGAGTGCATACTTATAAATGGAGTTGTTTGGTTTTAGATCATAACATCTGTAAATGTATTTTAAATTAACATACCAACCTATAAGTTGCAGGGATTTATATCACAGTCGGTGTCCTGTGAAAGTCCCCTTCCCTCTATGTCAATGCGTCTCACAGAGTATGCCATCACATTCTGGAAGGCTTTGGAAATTTCTGGGTAGTCATAATGAATAGCAACCACTACCAGCATTAAAGTGGTAGAGAGCAGGAATGTGAGATGACTACCAAGGCACGTGACAGTCTCCTCCTAAGAATAATTGGTTTATTTTACTCAAAGAAATTTTGAAATTATAACTGACCATCCAAGAAGATCTAGAGAAAAGATCCTGTGTGTAAAATTACAAGACCTATAATGGAAATTCACTTAATATAAACCCAAAGTATTTTTGTTTGGTTTTCACCTATGTTGAATGCTTAATGATTGGAACCACTGTGGCAATTGTAGAAAGACATGTTTTTCTGTGTGTGGTGAGTTGTACAGATCTATACAAAATATTGGCCACAAATTTGAAAAGTACATCACTAATGACAGTGATGCGCATAGATATTAAATTATCTACTGAAAATGCCAGGATTTGTATTCATTGCCGCCCTTTCATGGTGATATAGAGGCAAATGCCTGGCATTATGCTGTCATGCCAAAGTATTTATGTGTTACACTATATAATTATATTATAAATTACTTTCTTTTATTTCTCCTTTCAAATTTTAATTATGATATTACACATTATGATACTATCATATTATATTGTTGGGTTTTTGAAGTATGTGTATAGGAAGGAAAAATTACCTGTGAATTTTATATTAGGCTACTAAAGGGAACAATATGTCTAACACTTGGTGTTAGCAGACGTGTCACATTTTACCAGTCAGATCCAGGTGAATTTTTTTTTTTTTGGCTGGGGCTGGACTTGAACCTGCCACCTCTGGCATATGGGGATGGTGCCCTACCTTTTGAACCACAGGCGCTGCCCAGGTGAAATTTTTTTTTTTAATTTTTATTTCCCTGGTACCATTTAGGTTATACATCTTTTCATATCTTTAGTGAACTTTTTTTCCCTTTGATGTGTCATGTGTACATAAAATTTGAGTTATTAGTCTTCTCCTTACTGACTTGCTAAGGTCTTAAAATATACCAGAAAACAATCCTTTGTCATACAGATACATTATAAATATTTTCTTGCCATTTCTTGTCCTTTAACTTTGTTTATTATGCCTTTTTATAGAGAAGTTTAAATTTAATTGTATTCTAATTTACTATTTTACATTAATTTTAAGATTTCTACACAGAATCTCAGTTGGATAAATTCTTTTTTCTAGGAATTTGCATTAAAACAAATGTTACTGTATTCAGTAACATATGTAGCATAATATATGCTTTGCTATATATAATATATATTATTTTTATCTTTTTTTTTGCAATTTTGGATTAGTTGCTAATTTTAGTGTAAAGTTCCTAAATGTGTATTTGTTGTTTCTTTCTTTCTCTCACTTAATCCTGCTTTTCTTACTTGTCTTTTCATTATGAGTTTCAGTTTTACTCACCCTCCTCAAAGGCCTTGGTCCTTTTAGCTGTAGTTCAGATCTCTTTCTTGTTAAACTATCAGGGATTTTGCACTTCTCTTTATCCAACTGGCTGTGATTTGCTGAATTTTCTGTTTACATAGCTTTGACCTTGTCTACAAGCTTCCCCAGGGACTTCAGTTTCTGATTTTTTTCAAGCCAGTTTCAAAGTAGATTATTCTGACCACTTTCCCCTGGCCTCAAGCAGGTGATTCATTACTGAATATTATTGCCACTCTCTATTCATAGTCTTGGAGACCAGTAGGCCTGATACCATAACTGCTTCCTGTTCTCTGCATCTGTTCCACTTCTGGTCCATGAAAGTATATAATCTGATTTTTAAAGCCACATAAAGTGCTTTCCCTGTTGTCACTGCCATTATTTACTCTTTTATTTTCTCTATCATTGCTATGTATTTGAAACATGGGCTTTGCCTCAAGTTGCAAACTCACGACATACTCTTTGAAAGAATTTGAAAATGTACTTTGAAAGAAAAGAGGTGGATTATGGATTTATTAAATGACATGTGTTAAAACATAGATCTATTCTATCCATGAAGGGAGAATGCCTCTCCTCATGATGAGGAAGATATATCCTAGGCTTATGAACAAGCATAACTCTATTCACTTCCTAAGGCAAGACTGTAATTTCTTAATAACAACCCAAGGTTTCAAGTTAATGGAGCTGCACAGAGGCAAGGAGTATAACTGGGACCCCCTAAGTGTTTATGTGCTCTTGTCTTACCTATTAATTTTCATTTGTGAGTCTAGGTTGAAAGTGATAATTGTTTAATTGTGCATATTGGCTTTTTCGTTTATTAAATTTAACATTTCACAATGTTTTTAATCTAAAAGAATACCTCATGCTGTGATAATCAACATGATAAAATGTAAAAATAAATAAATAGCCCACATTTAAACGATTTCTCTTATCTACCAACAAGTCCTATCTGTTGAATGTAAACTTAATTGCAATATATTTCCTTAATAGGTTCCCTTAATTGGTTACCCTGATATGGTATCTTTGAAAAGTTGAAGTAGTATACCAAAGCATTAGCAGTTAGTTTTTTTAAAGCAGCTTGTAATTCTATGAACAGATAGGAATAACATTTTTTCAATATTTAACTATTAAATGGAAATGAATATGCTGTTTTTTTTAGTCAAATTCCTATCTATAATAAAATGGAATGTTATAACACAGAAAACATGGTTGACAGAAACTAGAAGTATTTATACAAAATATTGTGAGAAACAGGATACCTTACCTAAAGTTTCAGTCGCCTTCATAAGGTGAGACTTTGAAATTACAGACATATTTTGGACAGAAATATACACCATTTTAGTGGTAGTACCAACCAATATTTGTCCAGTTCATGATGACTGGCTGAGAAGAAGATATTCTAGCCAATAGATTGCTTATCATGAGTTGCCAAATTGGATGAATTCAATCTCTTAACTAAAATACCTGTAGTCAAAACTTCAAAACAGCCTACCAATGAAGAAAAACTTATTGAGAAAACATAAGTGAAATGTTTTTCTAGACTGAATTTCTAATGAGTTCAATCAAAATACACTTTCTTCAAGGTCAATCTATTGTAAACAGTGTTCAAGATCAGAAGAAACAGATGTTAGCCAAAGAGTGGTTCAGTACCATGGACAGCAGAAGACCTGTCTCTCTCCAAATTTTAGCTGCTAACATATTATTGAAAACATTCTTTTCAATCAGTCATTGATTCAGGCTATGATTTCTGAGGCAGGAAGTTCTAGTTAAGCTCATTAGATTGTTTATACTTTTTAAACTATAGTAAAGGATCAGGATTCCCCCCAAAAATCTATTATGTACCAATACTTTTCCCAAAAATAAATGTGTGGAAGAATATAAATGAAACCATATATACAAACTATAAAATTCACAGCTTGTTTACTATTACATGAAAACATACATAGCTATCTGACAAATCGTTATAGAATGTTAAACGCTAACTCTTCATTGATACATTTATTTTGTCACATATCATGCCATACACAATGCACCCACATTGAAACATCAAACTCTAATCCAATATGTATACTAATGTTTTGGTATTTGAAAATAAGGTGTTTGGGAGTGGTTAAGTCAGAAATATATAGGCCTATGAAGGGATTAGTGCCTCAGGGGACCCAGAGGCCCCAGAGAAAGTCCTCTCTCCTTCTACTATGTGAGGACATATCAGAATGGCAACTGTTTATGAACTAGGAAGTGAACTTGAATCAGACATCAAGTATGACTGTGCCATGGTCTTGGCCTTTTCAATCTCCAGAACTGTGAAAAATAAATTTCTGTGATTTATATGCCAAAAAATAATACATTCTTATTTTATCTTTCTCTGCACAAATATTTACAGAAATGAACATTTTGCTACACTCTAAGTGCTCCGTAATGAATGAACAAAGCAGATGAGCTCCTACCCACACATAGCTTGTGTTCTAGAAGTAAGAGAGAATGTTCAGTGTTGCCTTATGAAGCTTGAATTCTTTTTAAAAAGTGACTATTACATTAAGAAAGGTAATACTTAACAAATTTAAACATTTCCAAGCACATTGTTTATTTCAGATTATATTTACTACAGCAGTTTACCCCAGTAGTGCCCAAGGTGTATTCCCTGAATGAACACTGTCAGCATTGTATGGCAGCAAGTTAAAAACTCAAATTCTTGAGCCTATCCCAAACCTACAATATCAGAAATTCTCGTTCTGATAAAGACTGAAGTATGAAAAGCAATTACTATACAGGGAAGTCATCTCTTGGCTTACTGCATCACCAATCACTGGACCTTAAATATATATATTCAGATTCAGTAGGTCTAAAATAGACTCTCATAAATTACATTTTTAAAAAGTTTCAGGTGATGCTGATGCTGGTGATCTGGAGATCATAGTTGAAGAACCACTGGCCTTTTGGACGTTAGCGTTGGATAAACATTACATAACAATTATCTGGAAACTCATAAAAACACCAGTGTTAGGATAAAACCCCAGAACAGTTAAAATATAAACATACCAGGTGTGGACAGATATGTTTTAAAAATAGCTTCTATATGATTCTAATGTATAGCCAACGTTATGGAAGCATGTCTTAAGAAAATCACTACAACTCGTTGTGCTACCCTGTAGCACACAAGTAGAATGCCATTCTTACTAAAAACTACTGGGAATTTGAAGCAAAACTCATTTTAAGCTATTTCTATATAATGCTCTCCCCCAAAGAAATAGTAAAATTATATATAAAAAAATCAATGAAACACATTATCTAGCATGATCTAGGTCAAAATAATATATTAAAACCTTAGGTATTCTGCAGAATTCAACTTAATAAGCAGCTCTCAACTATATTGAAACTTTTTCCAACTGGGACACATGTGTAAATACAAGTCTAACAGTTTTCATTTTTTTAGGATGCTGTGAATATGCGTTGTGGCAAAAGCCTTAATCACAGTTTCACATCATAAATCATAGTGGAAGAGAAATGCAAAAGTATTCACTTTATTTGTGTTCAGAAATAAATGACAAACCTTGCCTGGCACTGAAGCTATTACTTCCACCATCCAGAGTGAAGTTTAACTTGTTTTTCTGGAATGAAGAGCAAATGGCAGTCAGTTTATCTAGGAAGCTAATTCTTGCTGTGTCTGGGAGGCGAGGGCCGCTCTTATCAGTCTTCCATTCTGCAGGGAGCCAGTGGGCTTTGGGGGTCTCTTTGTTTATATTCTTTAGTACTTTTCCATTAGAATAAACACCAGGCCTTTAAGTTGCTCTGCTCCCCAGACTAGTCTCCTGTGGCTTTAAGGCTTTCCAAATGCCACAAGTTCTCAACAGCCCACCTCCCAACTCCCCTGCAGAATTTATAAGTGACAAGAAGCTGGAAAAATACAGATGGCATAATTATATATTTTGCAGTTGATTAATCACCACAAAACATTAATCACATTTTATATAACAATACATAATCAAATTCTTTATAGCAGAAATTAAGTTTCTTTCTGATAGGGAATGGATTCCTTTAGGATATTGACAGGGATTTTCAGCATCTGTTTGGCTCCCATTCCACATCTGCATTTGATTCTCATCTGCTGTAGGGCTTAGTAAAATGGGGCTTAAAGGTTGTTTTATGACTCTGAATGTACGTGTTAATAGAAGAATTTGTTGAGGAAAAAAAATTCGCACAAGTTGGATACTATAAATATTTTTTTTCAGGCCATAACATGTTTCTTTAGTGAAAATCAACAATTTTCCCCCTAAGGAATAAACGCACTGAAATAAAATATAAATTACATATTCTTTTCTTCTTAATAGCTATTGAAATACTTAATCCTATAATTAGCTTTATGTTAGTATGAGAGACAAAAGCTCTGTGTAACATATGTATATATTTATCCTACATATGTAATATGCCTAATTTCTGATTGCTATAATTATATGGATAGTATGTATCAATTTGTATTTGTATATAATTAATATTTGCAATCAATTACAAAAATAATTGTAATGTATGTTGAGGAATATACAAATTTTCCATTGCCACACTCTTCTGCTGATTAGAGTTTACAAAACAAAATTATCATACGTCTTATTATTTCCAGTCACTCAAAAATTATTAAGTGTATTCTTTTATAGTTATAGCTCTTATTATGTTTCTGGAAGAAATTAAGGAATAAAATATACATCCTCTGTTTCAAGTTTTAATAAGAAGTTCATAAGTATATGAACAAAGAAATGGTCTAAGGCAACACATAAATTATAACAAAAAAGCTTAATATATACATGCTGTGTGTGTGCCCTATACATATTCCATTATGATTATGATTACATAGCTGGCCTGTGGAATTCAAAGAGAAATTCATATGATCACATAACTCTGGGTCAAAACTGATAATTATATGCAGATATATTACACACAGCATAAGATATAAATATGAAAACACATTTTTCTAAAATACTATTAAGAACAAATTTTATAAAGGACGTAAATTTAGGGCAGATTATTTAGATGAGAGCGAGGATATCATGCCTGCAAACTATGATTACAGGAAAGACAAGGGAAGTGTGTCAGTGTTAACCTGCAAGAAAGGTCATCATACAGTGCCGTAGCGGAAAGATGAAGCGTCTACAGAAACAGTGAGAAGGTAGACGTGACCAGAGTGGAGGGCTTATGTCGAAGAATGGTTGAAACAAAATGTGACTGCACATTTTATCAATAAAGAAATGCCATTTGTGTCCAACTTTATTTACAATTACCTTACCCAATAAGACTCACTTACCAGGTGTAGCCACTAGAGTGGTTCCTACTCCACAATAATTTTTTGCCCAGGAGTCTTATACCTATGGAAGAATGCTAGAGAATCTGACATATCTTCTGACCTGTAGGTGCATATGATCCCAAGGACACCCAGAAGTCCCCTGCCTGTATTTCTCAGGAGGCAATGCAGAAATTGCCATTGCAATTTCTGCTTGTGTAAGGCCCTGGCCACCAGACTCTACCCTTATTTCACATTCAGCCAATACAGCTCTGTACACAGAAAGGTAAGCAGTGCAGGCTTGATAAGCTTGCCTTTTGAACAAATAATTTGTCAGTCTATGGTGAGAACTAGACTGTTCCTTGTTCTGTGAAGCACCTCTAAAGCTGTGAAAAGTGGTATACAAATAAAATGATTGATGTCCTGTCAATAGGATCTTCAGGAAGAGTATCACACAGAGCAGTTCCTTTTGAATTGAAGCTGGAGGTGGGGGTAAAGGTGTTAGATTTTATTTTTCTATCTATCATAAACCCCAAAGCATCATTCCAGCAAGAATAGAACCTGGTATCTGAACAAGGCAGAACACAATTTCTTCACAGTAGATATGACCTAGTGAAAAACACAAAAGCAGGATTTATAAAAATCCATTCATGAGGATTATATATTGTAAATTTTTTCCATCACTGGAATGGTGTTAGTTGGAATGCTGGTATGTCTTCAAGCTTTTTTCTTTTGCCTTCATTCTTCATCGCTTTTTAAATTTTCCTTCTAAATGGCCTGATTATCATTCCTAAAGATATTTGGTTGTGAAAAATAGAAGATAATTTTGCAAGTTGCTAGGTATAAAATGTGTATACACAATAAATTGTATTTCTATAAGATAGGTACATTGGAAACTGTAAAAATAAAATAATATACTTAATATAGTATACAACCACTAAATTGATTATAATTCAGTATGAATCTTTAAAAAATCATAATTTATAAGACCCTATGGAGAAAGTTATAGATGTTTATTTGATATCATTAGAAAATATTTGACACACATACAATACCTATAAAAAGTAAGATGCAGTACTAAAATGGTATAATTTTTTGCCAAATAATCTACAGATTCAACATAATTCTAGTAGAAAACCCAACAGACATTTTAAAATTATAAATTAATTGTAAAACATGTATGGAAGAGAAGAATACAAGAGTAAATTATACATTTCATATATTAAAAATGGTCAAAACACTATCAGTATTAAGACTTTTTGTGAAGTAACAATAATGATTCCAGAAAAAAAAATTAAAATGGGATGAGATAGTATAGAGAAAAAATTGTACAGAGTTGGAAACATGCTCGGATCTTCAGGGAAATTGATTAATAACCAGTCACACTGCTGGATATGAAGGAAGAAGAAATTGTTTAGGATATTTTCATAGGACAATCAGATACTTTGGTCTCTACCATACACTATCAATAGGACTTATTGAAGAAGTTTAACAACACAAATGTAAATCTCTAAATTATAGACACAAATATGGCAAACAAAATATAGTTTATTTTTTCTTAAGAAAATATATACACATAAATGATATAAACAAGCTCTTAACCTTTGAGAAGATTTTTAAATATCTAATCTAAGTTTCCTTATAAATAAAAGTTCCAGCAAATGTAGCTTTAAAAAACCTATACCGTCAATCACATTTTTGCTATACTTACACAAGTAAGCAGGCTACTGGCTTAACATATTTTCCAAATAAATTAGTCTTATTATGATTATCTTTGGTAGAAGAAATACAAAGGGAAAAAATTAAGGCTGGGCGCAGTGACTCATGCCTGTAATCCTTGCACTCTGGGAGGCTGAGGCAGGTGGACTGGCTACGTTCATCCTAGGTGGATTGTGTCCAGCCTGCTCCAGAGCCAGACCTTGTCTTTAAAAATAGCCAGGTGTTATGGTGGGCACCTGTAGTCCCAGCTACTTGGGAGGCTGAGGCAAGAGAATTGCTTTACCCAGAGTTTGCAGTTTCTGTGAGCTATGATGCCATGGCACTCTACCAAGGATGACAAAATCAGACTCTATCTCCAAAAAAGAAAAGGAAAATAATTTTATTTCAGTAGAAAATTATAGTGTACCTGTTATTAGATTTTAGCCTCATCCATTGTTTTTGAGGTTTTATGTATTTATAATCTAGACTAAATCCTGAATTTTTAGTTTACTTCAATATTCCTGAGTCTCTAAGTTAATTTTTTTCATTTTTTTCTTTCATCCTTCTGACTTAGAATCACTAACAATTAAAATTGCCTTTCTTTTTTTTAGGTGAAGTTAGTTGACTTAGCTTTGAAGAAAAATCATTACAATAGCTTATACTTGGACAAAGTTTGTCCATACAAACTACAAAACAAAGCAAGATGTTGGATTGCCAGCCAACTTTCGCAAATTACTAAATTACTGACCTTCATATTCTAAATAAATTAATTAATAGAATAATCTAGAGATTAACTTTCGTTTTTCTTTTCTTTCCAAAGAAATGTCTCTTACTAAACATCTGTTTGCCTACGTGATATATATGTGCTTAGCCTTGAGAGCCCAACTGCAATGGTTCAAAATGTTTGCTCCATATTGTGAAAAGAATTAATTTTATATGTAATTGTATGAGAACGGAAAACAGTTCAAGGTAGTTTTATTGTTTCTGTGTTTTGATCAATGGTTGGTTACTTGAGGGTATATTTTAGTTTAGCAAGTGTTGAAGACTGGGAAAGGAGTTACTGGAAAAATTCAGCAAAGACTCCATTAACCCAATGTACAATGAGCTAATGATTTTTATTGCTGTTTCCAGAAGTAATAAGAATTTCAATTTGACTGATTATGATTAAATCCAGTTCCTCTGAATATTAGCTAAATTTAAATTGAAGCATTTTAAAAAGGTAAGAAAAAAACTTGAATCATAAATTTATGACACAGATAAATATACACTGAAAAAATATGTACACTCTTTCTTAAATTAAGATTTTGGCATTTTAGTTGAGTTATCTCAATTTTTCTTCTTGCTTTCAGAATTTTTAAATAGCTTTGAAATTTTTTAAAGGTTAAACATTTTTAGATTTTATTCTCCAATTACTAAAATAGTCTATTAGCCTAAGTTCTAATGCTTAAAATACATATTAAATCACACTTAAATAATGAATTAAAATAGAGTAAAATTAATATTGGTGTAAATTTTATTTCATACTTTTCTTTAAATTTAGAAGTATTTGAATTAAAATTTAATTTATGTGAATATAAAATTTAAATTTAAAATTTAACTTATATTGCTTTAAAATTTAACATTTTTAAACTTTAAATTAAATATTAATATTTTAATTCAAAAGAATTTGATTAAATTACATGAAAAATCCTCTCACATATGAAGATACTAAATTTTGAAAGTTAGCAAAGAGTTTGAATAATTTCACTTGGTATTAGTTTCAACAAAGCTCCAACATAAAAGATTTTAATCACCAGTACCAAAAAAAGGGAAGTAAGTTTCTCAGAAAGAATTTCATATTCCCCTATATGATTACAATCATAAATTTAAAATGTATTAAATATAAATGCAAAAATTCTAAAGAAATTGTTAAACACTTTGAAAATTCCAATAATTCTTGTGCTAAAAGGTAAAGATTGACAAAGCAGACAATGAATTAAAATATTAGACAATAGGCTCGGCGCCTAAAGCTCAACCGGCGCCTAAAGCTACCCACGTACACCTAAGGTGGTGGGTTCGAATCCCCAGCCTGGACCCGCCAAACAACAATGACGGCTGCAACCAAAAAATAGCCGGGCGCTGTGGCGGGCGCCTGTGGTCCCAGCTACTTGGGAGGAGGAGGCAGGAGACTCCCTTGAGCCCAGTAGTTGGAGGTTGCTGTGAGCTGTAATGCCATGGCACTCTACCCAGGGGGACAGCTTGAGGCTCTGTCTCAAAAAAAAAAAAAAAAAAAAAAATATATATATATATATATATATATATATATATATATATATATTAGACAAATAGCGACATAAGCTAAAAAAGTTAAAAAATGTGAAATAAAAAGCAGAAAGAAGAAAGCACCAAAATTTTTGCTACTGTTGATAAAATACAATTTTATGAATATATTTACTAGTGAATTTCCTAGTAAAATTCTTACGGGTTCTTTTTTATAATATAAAACATTAAAAAAAAATATAAAACATTTGACAAAGTAATCATTTGGAAAATCAATGATTTGATGAATCAATTTTTGCTTTTTTTTAAGTTAGCAAATTGATTTACAGCTAAATACTAAACACCCAAACAAAGCTTGTAAGATTGAAGTGGAAAGGAACAGCGTTGGAGTTGTGAATGTCGAAAGAGTAGACTTAGGGACTGTTAAAGGCTTTGCCCAAGACTCTCAGCTAGTTAGTACCCAAGCCAGAGCTGAACCCATTTCTCGTACCTTTTCAGGCTTGTAGCCCTTGTTACAGGAATCAGAAAGAGGTTTATAATAACAAAACATATTCACGTTTATTTTATCGAAATTGTTATAAAATATCAGGGGTCGGGGATTCCAGTTTCCCAAGCCCAGCTGACCCGGTTTGATTACCCAGCTGAGCTAGAAAGCTGAACCCAGGCACAGTGGGAATGGAAAGCAGAGGTACGTGCAGTCTGCAAATAAAACCGCAGCAGCACAGGCAGCGTGGACGGAAAGTGAAAGTAACCTGCTCGAGTGTCAGTGTAACAGAGAGAAATTTTAGTTAAGAACAAAGAGAAAGCTTAGATAGAGCGCTGTCAAAGAGAGTTGGAAGTGGGTCCTTCTCCTGAAAGAGAAGAGGCTGGGCGGGGCACACGTGAGGGCAGTAGGGAGGTGTGAGTGTCCCTTCTTCTCAGTTTGAAATGGACTGTAAGTCTTTCATTGATCTCCCTGAACCATAAGGAGGCTTTATTATCCTTTGTATTGATTAGTATCCTCCTCTGGTCCTTGATTACTTAGGTTACCTCATACCCTCATTCTTTTCTCTTTTTTAGTGAGAACTGCTGAGTGTTCTCATAACGGTTCCATGGGCCCTCCAGACTTCCTTGTTCAGCCAGCCGGGCTCTCCTTGCTTGAAGCCCCTTCTTTATGTCCCCTCTCATTCAATGCCTACAAATAATGACTTGGTTATCTATGGATTTGGGACAATACATTATTATTTTGTTTAATTTTCTTCCTGTATTTTCTTTCTTTTTGTATTTCATGGTTACTTTAAATTACATGCATTATTTTTACATTAAAAAAATCAGTACAAAAATTTATGATTTTTAAGGTAGAAAAGTAAGTCACATATGTTGCAGTAATATCCCATTGCAACATATTTAATTCATTGATGTGTAGAATTCTGCATTTTAGGAATTAACTTGTTTTCTTGATGGCAATATGATTTTGCTCATTAGTACTATGATTTTAAATATATTTTATGTAGCAAAATATTACTATTGATTTATGTTGAAATGATAGCCAAATGAGGTATTACTGAGAATAACCAAAGATTCTACTAAATAACAAGTAACCCCCCAATCTCAGTGCCTCCATATTTCTTTCTAAAGCAGACAGGATGTTTGTGTGTACACAGGTGTGTGTGTGTCTGTGTATGTGTGTGTGGGGAGGGCTGAGATGATTCTGCTCCATGACACCTATTGATGGAGAAGAGAAGAAAGAAACTAGAGAATCAAGGATGGACTTTTCTGTAAGATAACTTTTGCTCATCATAAGTCAGATAAATTACATATCTCAACTCATAGCAAGAAAAATGAGAAGTATTGCCTTTTCACATGGAGGTGGGAAAGGAGGGTAGAGTAATGATGGACAGTAGAACAATGTAGACCAAATAAGTTATTTTTCTTTTTCCTGATTTATAAGGGAATTCCAAAGCTGGATGACATCTTGGAAAATTGCTCTTCTCCTATATTTTCAATCTAGTAGTTCTAGTTTACCCCTTAAATTAAAGAAGAAGAAGAAGAAGAAAAAAAAAGAGGACATTTCTTTGTCACCTATCAAAGTCTAAAGATTAGGAGAGGACAAATGAGAGATAATGTATGTAAAGCACTTTGACTAGCTCAGCAGGAAAGAGCCATCTACATTCAAGGCACTTTAAAAAAATATGCTGATGAAACAACCCCTAGAAAGATGAAGCAAAAGACAAAAAGAGCAATTGTCTGCCCCTCCCTCTGCCCTCAATTTCCCAAGGACCAAAAAAGACTTTCTAATATTGCCATCTCCTGCTAATCCATTTCCAGCAGTTGAATTTTATGGCTTGAGCCTTTGTGGTCAACACCAATAGATCGATAGTATCTCAGTGATCAACTCGAAACTTCTCTACATCACAAGTTTGACACTATGTCTGAAATCCTCATGACACCAACAAGGATATTATCTGTCTCTGTAATACTAAATCATTATGATTAGCACCTCCTGTATTTAATCAGCGTCCACTCTCCTGTTGAGTAGCTAGATTTACATATAAAATGCTTTAAACAAATACCTAGGTCCTCTCCATGACTTTATAGAGAATGAGCTGTCAGGGACCTGAGACTAGTAGATCTCATCTGGTCACTCAGCAGAACTAGCAAGTTTGCCCAAGTTGAAGTGAAAGTAGGGCAATTCTCAGGGCAACTGGGAATAAAGCAGTCAGGACTCCAATCCAGTAGAAAAGAAGCAAAGTTTATTTAAGGTACATTTTGTTAAAGTAAAGCATACATAAACATAGACTTTTCCAAAGAAGTTGGAAAAGGGTCCCCCTTGAAAGTGAGAGTGATGCTACACAAAGGTAGTCCACAAGTATAGGTATCTTACCTTAGTTCCTTCTGTAATAGTTTATATAGCTTTTCATGCTATATAGCTGTCCTTGTCTACTTTTCACTGGTCAGGGGTTATCTCAGTTGCCACACATGCTCATTTTCCTTCACTTTTTAGCCATAATTGTGAACTGTTCTTTTCCTGACAGTTGTAGTGGTGTCATTAGTCTTGTGATGTTTGAAACATGTACTGTTGTGTAACTATGACCCTTACTCTACTTTGTGTTACAAATTAGAAACTGCATTTTGTGAAGAACAGGACACACTTGGTGAATTAAGTCACAAAGCTCCCCAAACTATTGCTAGGTCCTTTTTAACTTCCATACCTTTCTTCCCTCCTACTTCCCTGTAGTCCATTTCTAACCCTCATCAAAAACTAATCTCTTATCTGAAGAGGCACGATTGTGCATACATGAACAGATGAAAATTTGCAAAAATGTGAATAAATATCTGGGTAGTGAGTCTTTATTTATTTATTTATTTATCTTACTGAATGGTAACTATGTATAAGAGAGAAGTGAGACCTTTGCATCCTGTCTCTCTCACCTTTTCTTTTGCATGAGAGGGAGCCACTACCAACTCTGGAAGCACTCTAAATTTTCTGTTTGTTCTTCCTAAATAAAATCTCTCTTTGTTATCCCCCCAAAAAGAAAGAAAGAGTGAGAGAGAAAACAAAAACAACAAAAAACCCACCACACTGGAAGAGCTTCATGCTTTACCAAGTGCTCATGTGACTTTATGAAAGGCTCTTAGCCTTAGACTGCACCATTTTTTGGTCTTGTTTTCTGAAATGGAGGAAATGACAACTGCCCTTGTTTAGAAAATGTCACTGTTTCTTGAAGACATATTTAAAAAATCTGTAATTGAAAAAATTTCACTAGATGGGCATTAATGTTCTTTAGTGATCTCAGGAAAACTCTGAGAATGCCTCCAAACAAAGCAGGCTTTGCTGGTTTTGCAGTGGTTGGCCACATTCAGAGGCTGGATTTATTTTTCAGAATAGGCTACCTGTTCGGGTTGAAACGATACAACCTCTGTGTAAGTTGTGTGGTCGTGTTTAGGGACTTGTTACAGTACTAAGAAGCTTGTCTTTCTGTCAGTGTTACTTTCTGGAAAAATTAATAAAGTTCAGAAAAGCAGATTCTTAGGACTACTTAAGTGCTCTGTAGCTTTTAGACGGAAAAATCAGAGTGATTTTAAGAAGGGACATCTTTATCCATGCTACAAAGCAAAATAAAACTTTCCAAGCAAGCTTTCTACAAAATTTAAATGTGGTCTTCCAAACATCATACTCCAAAATATGGCACTTTGGCAATGGAGAAAAACGGCAAAATTGAGAAGGTGAATTCTGACTCTTCCGGACCTTTCTGTGTGAAGCAGGGTTATAGAACAATTCTGACTTACTGAAAGGTCGTAAGACCATCCTTTCAGAGGTCTCTTTTCCTATAAGCAGAGGAAAGGAATATGACACAGCACTCAGGAGGCCAAGAAATACCTGAACAAACAGGGTTGCTTTAGTTCTGCCTTGTTTATCACCAACAGATCATACCCCTTTTTGTCCAACCATTCTCCTGTGTGATAATTCATTTTTTTATTAAACCTAAGAATAAAAGTTCAGTTTCCCATGGCTCTCTGCGTCTTCATTTCTGAAGTCTCTGTGTCACAGAAAACTTTGATGAAAAAAACTTGTTAGGCATATTTCTTATTAATCTGTCCTTTTAAAAATGGGAATGTCAACCATGATTGTATCAATAAGTAAGGAAATGATATTACCTTTTCTCCCCTGCAGAAAATAAGTAAAACAAAATGAACTTTTTCTCTTTTACAACCTCATCCAAGTTTTAGGTCCCCTGAAGATGTAAAGACAGAAAAATAGTCTAAGGAGTGGGAAAGTCATTATTGAGTGAGACCAGGGAGTTGAGACTGGTGTTATAATGTCCATCTTCTGTCTCAGGTATCAGAGGATAATCACTCAGTTAGACTGGTTGCGTCTCTCTCCCATATCAGCATCAGTCGGATGGTTGTCATGATTATATAGACTAGTGTATAGCCTAGTATAATGGGAAAAGGAGGGTGGTATTCAGGAGAATCAAGGAGAAGGAAAATTATCTTGACCCTATAAACTCAGTGCGGGTCTCCAAAGGCCCCCCTAACTCACATTACCTATTATTCTTTACAGGGTACATCAATTTCTAAGAATTAATGCATTAATAGAAATGAAGGCACCTTCTCTCACACACATCCCCACTAAACTGCATCCTCATACACATTTTGTTTCACACAGACAATTTTTTTCTTTTCTTAATTTTACTCACTCATAATTAATTTTTCCTTCTTAAGTTTTACAAAGTTGTGAGCAAGATATTATGCCACCACTAGCTAACTGCTTAGTAGTTAGCTAGTCCTTAGGCTGTTATCTGAAAATAAGGCTTCCATTTTTTTCCAGTGCCTGCAAGTTAGTGGATCCTAGGGCATCTGTGTGGTCACTCTGGCTTGTGAGAAAACAGTTTTATTCATATTCTATTACTTCTTTCTCCTCCCAAAGAAAACACTTATGGTTCATCTGATAAGGGTACATGTGAATCTTTCTAAATGTAGAATATAAATGTCTTAACACAATAACTAAAAAAAAAAAAAATGGGTTGAGAGACTTAGCTCTTAACTGGAGAAGAGAGAATGCATGGTGAAAAAAACAAAATATTAAAAGCCAACCCCATACAACTTAGGGCAAAATTGAACTGCAAACCTTAAAATCAGTAGGCTCATTTTTGGAGATAAAGTACTTAATTTTTCTTTCAGTCTTATTTACTCTAACATTGTTTTTATGAAATTAATATTCTTTTCTCACTCCTCTTAATCTCATATCTTATTTTTCTTAAATTGAAGAGACAGATCATAATTATGTTTTGAAAATTCTATTTTCTCCTTAGAAAACTATGAAAGCCTTCCCCAGAATGTGGCTAATCAAGGGTTAGGGCGGTCTGATGTAGAGAAAATAACCACCTTGGATGTTTAATCAGAAAGGGATTTTTTATTTACATAGGTATCAAGCAAGTATTATCTGCAGTATAGTCATGTTTTTCTTTCTTTATTTTCAGTTAATTTTTTAAATGTGCTTTCCAAATTGTAGCTACTGAGGCTTGAGGAAACTCTGGCTCTGCTATTTTGACATACCAGTCCACTGGCATTTTGCTCTTATGTAAACATTTTCATATTAACCAGCAATGATTTCTCTGCACTGTGTTCCCTTATATCTTCCCCAAAGGACAGAAAAATATAGACTGTAGCCATGAAAACTTTCCTTTTTCTAGGCACAAGTATGAAGAATAAAATTAAAAAGAAAACAAAAGAAAAGAAAAGAAAAAACCCTCAACTATTGGTGACCTTGTGCCTGTTCGTAGAAATGGAATATGACTCGGCCTTTGATCTATCAGTGAGGTGTTAGGCAGGCATGCCTTTGCCAACTTCAGAATGAAATTTCTATTGACCCTCAAACTGGTCCCATGCCATAATGTTTGGGCAATCTGTGCTAGAACTTAGAACCACTTTAGGTGCCATTGTAAACAGCTAACTTCCTTTTCCTAGAAACGACATCCTTCAATATTCCTTTGGTTTTAGTGATCTTCTGTTTATGTTGTGTTGGAAAAAAGTGCAGATGACAATAGAATAACTTTAAAGATAGTAAAAGATTAAAACAAAATATTTTATGGAATGACAAGAAGTGGAAGCAATTTAGAATGCAAAAGGATTTTACAAATTGGTTTTACAATTTGGTCCATTGTATAGGATGGACCCTAAAGAACACCCAGAGAATGAGCTTAGAGTAGAAGGAAGCTAACCATGAGCTGTGCTTAGTTTGCTCATAGACTCCCTCATGGGTCTGCAACATAATTAAGGTGTTTTTTTTTCTTTTCTTTTTTTTTTAAATCATAAGCTATATATCTAAATATTTTATACTTGCAAACTCCTGATTTAATCCATCTGTTCATACTTGGAACTAAGCTAGGAAACACTGATCTGGTGGTGGGAAAAATGGTTCTGAGAAGTGCAGAAAATGGTAATAATGAGAGGGAATGAGGATCCCAATACCTGTAGCATCACAAAGGTAGTGTAAGCATTGCAGAATGGCCATGTGGCAACAGAGTCAAAGATTTGTTTCATCCATGTGAGAAATGGTCATAAGAAAATTGGGTTATTCTTTCATAGATTGGAAACACAGCACATGGGAAGGGTTACTTTTCAGTTAATGTTGTTTGATGAAAGAAAATATAATGGGTAGAGAGGAGTAAAAATTTTGCAGACATAACCAATGAAAAATGATTCTGAATCTGAGGCCTCAGTGATGCCTTCAGTGTGCTGTTGGAAATCCCCAGCCCTGCCCTGCATGAAGGCTTCACCTATCTGCCTTATTTCATTTTAGTTGATTTCACTTTTGTGTTTGCTATGCATGATACCTACTGCATGCCAAAGCATGCTAAGTTACATAAAATCAAGTGAGAATAGAATATTCTGTGGTAAGTAACACTTTCTAAATAAAAAGGAAAACATTTTTGATAATCATGTGACATCATTGAGTACAACAGAGTAAGAAATTTGTGTAAAAAATGAGTGTGTTATGGAATACATAAAGGAAAGATTAGCCTGACATAGAGTTTATGAAAAATATTATTGTTTCATGTATTGCTTGAACCAAATTATTTTTGTAAATACTAATTATATAATACTAATTAATACTAATTAGTATATAATACTAATACTAATTAATAATACTATTAATACAATTAATAGTGTAACTTAGTAGTTGATACATGTTCTTAAAATAAAGAACCTAGTTTTAGGCTTTAATGGTCATATTATTTCTGTTGTAACTACTCAATCCTGCTGTTGAAGCATGTAAAAAATAATAGACAATATAGGAAAAGAGTAAATGTGGCTGTGTTTCAATAAAGCTTTATTAACAAAAACATGTGGTGGGCCAGATTTGGCATTTGGGCCATAGTCTGTCTATTTTTTCTCTAAGAGAATAATTGTCTTTTCCAGCATGTTAGACACTTTAATGGTAGATAAAAAATGTGAATAGTCTGATGGAAAGAAAACCCAGGATTAAAATTAAAGAAAAAATAAATACTTAGACCCAGAAATTTGAATGTAACAAGAATCTATAATAATGCTTAATATAAACACGAGAGGAATAGGTACTTGATTATTAGGGGTTATTTTGAAGGCAAGCTAAAGACTTTTAACTGAGATCCATTTCCTAAGAAATAGGCACTGTTGTTAATTTTTAGCAAGGGAGAGATGTGAAGAAAGACATAATGTTGACAACTTAAGCTATAATGAAGAGGAACCTTAGATCCTGGAGAGAAAAGAAGCAGATGAAATACTATTTCTTTTGTGATTAACATATCTTTTTTCATACTTGTGAACTCAATGCCTGTTCATGGGACAATATCTATGACTTACTGGTGATGTAATCACGAAATAACACTTCTTCCAGCTCTCTAGTCCTGCCACGTATCATAGAATGCATTGGATCACTCTTATAATATCACCCCAGTGCCCATTCCTCAGGAGAATGAAGGAAAAATTCTCACACTGGAAAAGGAAATGTCAGAGATACCATCAGCCATTTCTCAGGTCACTGGCTGCCTTTTTGGTCATACAAATAAAGTGCATGGTCAGGAAAGGATTGGAGAATTAATTCTGCAAACAAAGTTGCCCAATAGGCAGAACAGGCTGGCCTCTGGATAAGGAGGGCTGGGTTTGAATGACCCCATGTGGCTGGTCTTGAAGGTCTTGGGATTTCTTCATTTGCTTTCCTTGGGTGAATCCCTAATCATCATCCAGGCTCCAGTACTCCATCATGCCCCTTTTCTTCCTCCCATCTCTGTATTAATAAGCACTTTTTCTTTCATCCAATATCTCAACAGTTGTTTAACCTCTGTTTTCACCCATTTATTTCCTCAATTTGATCAAGTCCATTCCCTTGATGACTGATTTTGTGAAGGATGAACAAGTTGTTGCCTCATGTCCCCCTCCAGTATCCTTTTAAAGTTTTAGTCACTGTGTAGCTAATTAAAGAAAGTATGAGTGCATTCTATTAAATTTATTTTTCTGTTGGTAAAATTAAAGGAGTATAATTTAAACTAACAATGATAACCATCCAGGTGTCAACATAGAAGAGCATGACTCTCACAGATGTAGCATGATAAAGCAGTTAAATTCATAGAGAGGTACCTGAGTTCAGCCATCATCACCGCCCAGGGAGGACAGTCCAGTCCCTTGCTTTCATAGCTCCTGGTGTGCTCTTCCTGCTCTGGTGAGTACTTCAGTTTGCAGCAGGCCCTGTAACATTACCATGCATAACAATCTGTCACTATTATTCATGGCTTTTCTCCAGTCTCCATACTTTTGACATTGCCATTAAAGAGATTCAGTGTGCTTAGTAGCTCTTTAAAAAATAAATAATTGAAAGCTAAATTATATTAAACCAGGCCAATGCTGGCCCCTTCACCTCAGTCCATTGCTATCTTCTTAAATGTATTCCTTCTTAAATCATATTGTAATTTGAAGATGCTGAAGTCTAAGTTTTTTGACTCAAATGCAGTTCCTTCTGATGCATAATTCATTTTCACTTTGTTACTGGTGCTGCACACGCAATCGCTTTTTTGGCAGCTAAATGCAGGATGAAATCAACAACTCTGTAAAGGGTGAGGAATCGGAGTGGACATCTTGGCGGAAGAAATATTAAGCATGTCACAATGTTTTGTACTCTGTCTGGTGAAATGGAGACAAAAACCTCCAATAATCCTCAAGTTAATGGGAGAGAATGGCATTTTATGGCTCAAAATTATCTACTACTGATGTCATGCTGATGTTCCATTTAATTATTCTGCACATCACAGAAGACGATGACTATGGATGCTTTCAAGTCTCAGAATTATTTGATGAGCATCTTCTTGGATTTTCACTGTTTTTAGGAAAGAGAATGCTCCTTGGTTTGCCTGTCATTCTATATTCCCTAAGGGATTAGAATCCCCAGCAAAACACACTGCCTGAAAACAAAGAGAAACTAGGCAGGGATGTTTCAGAGTGATGAGGCTGTCAACATCAACAGGAGTTTGGATGTTTCGAAAATTAAGTAAATTGATATGCAACTGAACATTAAGATGACTTTAAATTCTAGGCCAGAGTGATCTGATATCACACACATCCCAAAAAGTGCCATTTAGAGCAACTTTAAAAATATTGCACAATTTTTTCAAAAAAGTTGTGAAATGAAAGCGTTTGCTTCTAGTGCCCTCACGCTGTTCTTTTTCTGTTGATAATTGTGAACATGTAGCATGCAACATTTAGCTAAGATAAATTTGTGCTAAGTGAATACTGGAAAAAATTGAAATGTTTAATATTTTAAAATATGTTGTCAGAAGATACATTTAACTGGTGGGCATCAACAAAAAACATGCTTTACTCCATTTGCAAATCTCCATTTCCTGTTCTTTTCCTATCCTGTTGACAATTTTCTCCTCTCTTCCTTCAGCTCCTGTCTCAATGGAACTTTATGACTCTTCAGCTCCTGTCTCTATGGAAAGGGCTTTCTTAGGTATCAGGTGATAACCATCTGGATGTGAACACTGTAAAGGAATGATTATATATCTATCGTTCTGAAAGTCATAATGGATGATCATGAGAAACACTATACATATAAGCATGGATGTGTGTGTGTAAAATGTAGGCAGGTAGGGTAGACAGTATTCCTCATATTTCTACCAAATAAGTTGTTACCTTCTTGCTCTGCTTCCTATACATCCCTGCTGCAACACTTTGGATCTCTCTGAACATCCTGATAGAAGACAGCTAAAGATGAATTTTCAGAGATAAGGGAAAAACAGCCTGAAAGGTTAACTGGTTGAAGGGACTGCTTGATCAGGGCTGATTAAAAAAAATAAATCTTTGTAACTTGATGCAAGGACAATGAGGGACTAACATAGGACGCAGAGAGGTACACTGTGCTTTCCCTTTCTCGTATATTCAGCATGACAAATTTGAGAGAGAAGAGATTTATGAGGTTCCAGAATAGCTTTGGGATAAAATTTAATCAATCGGTCCACATGTCTGTATTGAATTCTATAATAGACAAACTCTGTGCTAGGCACCAAAGGAATAGCTGAGAACTGAAAGACAGCCTGAAGCACTCATAGAATTTTTAAAACGATAACAAATATCTGAAAGTCCTAAAAGAGACACTGGCAGTACAGGAGCAGAAGTCTGACATGAACGCTTGTTAAATTATCTATCCCAGCTTGTAAGAATCAGTATCCCTCTTGGATAGGATGGCCCATTATTTCAGCATGCCCTTTAAGATTAAGTTTCATTATTTATAGCTTTTTCTATATGCAAATGTCTCATAAAGCCAAAGAAATTGACCCTTATGCTGGGATGGTCAGTGTGTGTGTGTATTTCTTAGCTTGTTTATTCAATAAAATAAAAAAGAAAAAAAACTCTTTGAAAATCATTCTTGCTTTGTTCTGAATTTGATGGAGGAGAGCAAAGGTTTCTTCAGTTGTGAACTGATAGTAGATTATATTTGGTTTAGCTATTTAAAATCCTTTCAGATCCTATGTCAGACAAAATTGAACAAGACACTTTATTTTATGATAATGAAAGCATCAGGTGAGTTCATATTCATGTTTTTCTCTTTTAAAAATAAAGGATAATTATAAGTAATCCACCGTCTTTCCCACCAAAAATAAAAAAGAGCTATAGAGTATGTGGGTGGCAGAAATATTGGATTGGAAAGGGTTAATATGGCTGCACCTGGGTAGCCCAGGTCTGTAATCCCAGGACTCTGGGAAGCCATGGAAAGTGGATTGCTTGAGCTCAGGAGTTCTAGCCTGAGCAAGTATGAGACCCGTTTCTGTTAAAAATAGAAAAATTAGCCAGGAATAGTGGGGCACACCTGTAGTCCCAGCTACTTAGGAGGCTGCGGGAAGAGGATCGTTCAAGTCCAAGAGTTTGAGTTTGCTGTGGGCTACCTCTATTTAGGGTGACAGAGCAAGACTGTCTCAAAAAAAAAAGAGAGAGAGAAAGAAAGAAAATATAAAAAAGGAAAAGGTTAATAGCTATGAAAAAGGGTTTCTTAAATATAGTCCTTTTAGGGCTAGACTTCTCTAGTAGAAATCAGGAGAGATTTATAACAATTGGTAGCCAATAATCTTATTATTAAGAGCAAAATTTCTTCCAACCAAGAAGATATATTTTTTTTCTCTATTCTCTCTTCTGGCATTGCTGTTCCTCCCCTTTCTTTCATTTCATTAGATTGTTTCTTACACTGAAAGACTTCTCTAAAAATACCTACCTCCCAATGTAACTAAACCAGAAAATGGATTACATAGGTTATGATGCCAATATTTAATGATAAATATGAATTTGTAATGACAAAACTAAATTTTTCAAGAATCAAAGATAACAATAATATAATAGGCCAGAATGTGACAAGCATTTTGAAAGTTCATGTCATCCTTTGGCATATTAGGAACACAGCCTTACTCAAACTCCGCCTACTTATGAAGTCTAGCCCAATTCCTCGTCAATCCCAAAGGAGCTTATTCTTCAAGGAGAAACTATAAACACACTCTACTGATTAGAATGAAAATACCAAACACTTGCAGGGGGGATTACATTCTTTACAGAAGTCCAGTGATATATATTGTGTCCATATGGAGTGTAAAATGAAAGTCACACTTACCAAATAGAAAAACCAGCATTAATGTTCTAATGTTGTGATAAAACAATCAATTTCAAGGTCAACACATTTTCCCCTTAATTGTAAGCAACAATGGTGCATTATCTTTCTTCAGTATTTTTGACCTCTTTACAGAATGCAGGTACATTCTCATTCCTCTCATTGGTCACTACTACAGAGATAAGGTTTTTGTTAGACCCATAAACTAAGATTATTTTTCAGTTTTTGTTGGTTTCCTTTTATATATATATTTTTTTTCCAAAGGTTTGTAAAAACAACGGAGAAAACGAAAAGAATTGTAACCAAAAGACTAAACCATATGTGCCAGCAAATTCTAAAATATTTACTATTTGCCCTTGTATAAAAAAGCATTTGCCAGCCCTTGCTCTAATATATAGGGCCAACTCTATGTATGGATAAAATTTATGAAGGAGAGAGCCATGGATAACGTTAGATAGGACTAAGAATTGTACTTTAAAAACCACTGTTTTTTAACTGAAAAATAAGTCTAGAAAAGATAGTTGAAAGGAATACCTGAGAACTCTAATGCTTAAAGAAAATCACCAAACATGAAAAAAATTATAGGACAAGGATTTCAGACGTGTTATGGATGAATTTTGTTGGTTACTCTGAAACCAAGGGGAAAATAACAGAAGCTGTGGGATGATAATGTTCAAAGGTCACAGTAATCCAAGTCCTTATTACGGGTTCAAGATGCCAGACTGAGAACATGAGCCAAATTTACTGCCAAAATGGGACAAGAAAGTAAGGGAACTCGTGGGCAAGAACTGTCAAACCAGATGAGTAAAGGAATTGGTGACTTACCACATAAGCCCCAAAGTTAAACATGCACTGTTGGTTACATGTAAAAGGGACTCAAAAGAAAGGATGAGTTTCCTAATATTATTACTATTATATTTACTTTTAAATAGTATGACTTCCAAATATATATATGCCATTTGGAAAATTTTCACTTTTGGTTCAGTCCAGAGCAAAAATGTAAAACTTCTAAAATTCAAATTATCGTCTTGCTTGAAAAATTGGCTCCTTTTCTAGACTGGCAGAGCCATGGTTGATTCTGTCTACTACCAGACAGGTGAATGGGTATATGGCCCAATCCCCTAAGAGTCGCCTTGGCCCTGGCCTGAGTCCAGCACAGCAAAGGAATGCATCACTCTTCTTGGCCCTAGGTTTAATAATTTCTAGGCAAAAGTGGCACATGCCCACCAGTTACATTAGGAAAGCAATGAAAGGTGATCTAATGAGATATATAGCAAATTTCCTTCATATGCCTGACTGGAATTGAAGAAATCAAACCACAAAGGGAACTGTATGAAATGTAAGCTACATTAGTCAGCTGTGAACAACCATGATATTATAGACTAAATGAACATTCCATAAATATATGCGGGCTCC
The DNA here is from genome assembly GCA_963575145.1 of Galago senegalensis. Taxonomy (NCBI): domain Eukaryota; kingdom Metazoa; phylum Chordata; class Mammalia; order Primates; family Galagidae; genus Galago; species Galago senegalensis. The sequence goes on along the minus strand of CAUYTI010120927.1, from coordinate 5,523 downwards.
TTCATTACAGCGATGGCACCTATTATCATCAGCTAGACAATTGAGTAGGTAGTAATGACTAATGTCTCTTAGGAGGGGCTTCTGATGGGAGGATGTGTATATAAGGACACTGGGAGTACCAGGTCCTCAAAGAGAAGAGAAACGAATGAAAGTTGTAAGAGTACCTCATGAGTGTCCCTCAAAAAATAATGTGAAACACCAATGGAACATTCCAGAAAAAACATTACGTATTCAAGGAAGAGTTTTCCCTTTAACATCTTCCCTTCTTATAATTATGATACAAGGATCAATACCCAACTATAGTGACCTTTGTCATATCATCAGTCAGAATTGAAAATTAATCTTGTTATTTTATAGATCTCAAGGTCACATTTTTTTAGACCCAGATATTATTACTCAGCCTAGTCATTCACCTTTATCACTTGACTTTAGGTGCTTTTCCTCTTTAAAAACAAACAAACCAAAAAGTTGATGCTGAGGCTTGGACCTCATATTAAAAACAGTAAAATATTCAGAACATTCAAAGCATTCCCTTAGTCCTGTCACACCTTACATGCAAAGAGCCTTGGATGCTAATGTAACCTCTTAGAGACAGTACAATGTAGACTCCAGCATGTCTTTTTGTCTTTGAAATCAGTGTGAGTTTTGCGCGTAGGCTGGAGAGCGAATTTAAGGTACACGGGATTATACCCTAAATTCCTAAATTGAGATTACTTCCTGTCTTATAGCACATGGGCTCTAAAATTCTGTTCCTTTGTATTACATCTTGCCCCTTCCAGTGGCCATTATTTTTAAAGTTTAAATATCTCTGAACTAGTTATCCAATATAATATGTATGCTTTAGTAAGAATGACTTTATTAGATTCCTTTCTCTCATTACCAGGGATACCAGAATAGCATCAGAATCTGTTGAATTAAAAGAGAGAAGAGACAGCCCTTGCAAAGGGAGTAAAAGGGGCCATAGATCTCAAGTAGATGAGAACTAAAGGTGACCTTCAATGACGTTGCAGTTTTCTGAAGTTTTTTTCTGACTACCCCATTTTTTTGGTTATTCTTCTCTTACCTCTCTGAGGTTCAGTCTGATGGATTTTCTTGTCTTTTTAAAATAGTGTTCAGCGAACACCACATAAGCTTTGAGTTTGAAAGGAGAAGAATGCTACAAGCTCTCAAAGGGGTGGTGGAAATTATAGGTAGCAAAAATGTAATTATCCAACTTGGAGTTTTTCCAGGCCGGATCCACCTGATCAGAGACATTAGAGCAAATGCATTACACTTTTAAAAAGTCTCCTGCCGGGCTCACTGAATGAGAGTAATATCATATTGCCTATGGTTCTGGTAAATAAAAAGCATCATTAACAATAACACAATATGAAGAGCTTGCTGAAATGATATACTGTATTTAGCTATGATGGTGCATCAAAATCATGAGCTTGGCTTTGGAAATGGGTGGGTGCACTGGAGGAGCAAACAGTGATGATTAAAAAATGCAGTCAGAATAAGAGCAAAATCTTTCCAGCTTCTTCTTGCAGAAACTTTCTTTTTCAAAAGCAATCATACTTGGAAACTTATTCCACATTAGAATAGGAGGGACGATTGTTCTGAATGTGTGTGAATGAAAAGAGTCTGTTCTATTCTGGCACGGTGGCACAATCTCCAAATCAATGGCAAATGCATTTACAGTGCTGGGTCACTAGCTGGGTATGAAGCTGGCATAGCAGAGAATAAGAAAAGGACTCAGCAATGGATGGGGAGCAATGAAGGTGTCACTCTCCATCCCTAACAGACTCATGGCAATGAATTTCACTTATTTGGAAGTGTCTTTAATATACAGGTATTGCCTGTGATAGTAGGGGTGATGTGAGAAGGATGACAGGCTTTCTCCTCCAAAAACCAATGCAATCTACTTGGGGGATAGTGCATGGGAATTTAATGTGAAAAATAATTAAAAGATGTTCTGCTATCCAAAGTAAAAGAGGATGTAAAAAAAGTGCTATGGGAATGCAGTGAAAGAAACTTCATCAACGGTACATGGTATCAACAAAGACAGTAAGGACGAAGTTTTATTTGATATGGACATTAAATTTAGACAAATATAGGGGTGTCATAAGCTGGTTGTCACAAATATGACCACCCCAGCAGTTTATGGCCACTGTTTATACTTAGTATTGTAACTCTATAGACAATTTAGATTTGCACAGATAGAACAGGAAATGGGGACAGCATATCTACTGTTGCATAATATATCCAATATTTTATATACAGTGAGATGATGTATATAAATCTCTATCTCTATCAATCAGTTATATTTAGTTAAGTATAATATCTAATGCATAATCATAATATCTATCAGGATTGCTAATTTTTGAAGAGCCTACTGTGCATACTTGTATATATCTAATTTTTGCAATAATGCCAATTATTTTTATTCCCAGATGAGGAAACACTGCCAGTGAGAGCATCTAGAGGGATCTCTAGACACAACAGAAGGTGGCAAGATTCATTCTCACTTTTGTTGTCATCAAAAACTAGATTTTCTCACCACTGTGCTACCCATATGGAACTACCAGGAGGGGAACCATTTGGGGAAAAATACTGAAGAATATATATGGCCCCTGCTCAGTTCACAAGTAGCATGCTTGCATGAGGATCAGCTGGGGATTTCTATTGTGGGAAGCCAGAGATAAATAAAGAAGCACCTAGATAGTGTCATCTGGGGGAACCAAGGCAAGTATTTGCTACGAAACCTCTCCCTTCCTTTTGATTTCCTGCAATAAGGCTAGAGTTTAAAATGAACTTTTCTCTAAGAGAGACAGACATCAAAACTAAGCACACCTTAATGGGGATTGGGTGTGACAAACCACTTTGCAACATGACTAGCCCGATCAGGTAGTGTGAAAGTGTTCTGGATGCATATGCTTTCTTTAACAGAAAACTGAGAAACACCCCGAAAAAGAGGGGGCAGAACTTAGATTGTTTTTTTTTTTTTTCTCAACGTGGGTCTGACGCATGCTAGTGACAGTTGATAGATGTTTCAGATAGCTCTGTGTTCTTTTGATATATGTTTCTGATAGCCTGTATAGAAATCCTAATAAATTCTAAAAACCATGAATAGTTAAAAAATCTACACACAAGTCAGGAATATCACTGCCTTTGTAGTTGTACCTTTTAAATATTTTTTTCCACCATGGATTTTCTCCATGTATTGTCGCTCAACATTCTAAGGCAACTCTTCCTTTACAATTTCATTCAAACCTTTCACTGTCCCGGAAGTCTACAAGATCCAGAAAAAAATGGTGCCATATCTGATGACCTTTTTCTTATAATTACATCACAGACTCATTCTTCACTAAATTTGAGTTGAGTTCACTTGGCAATTAACAAACACTGCATGATAATGTTCATGAAGATGGGCTAATATAGCTCAGGCAACATCAATATTTCTATATTTATATATGAATAATCACAGTGATCAGATAACTTAATGTATGTGTGGAGCAGGCACAATGTTCTAACGTGTGTGTGTGTGTGAGAGAGAGAGGCCTAATTGTTCTCCCTGTCTTTAGATGCTTGCCATCTAAGATACAACAATTTAAATGTACTTTAAAGCCTGCACAGAGTATATCAACCCTGGAAGAATTTTAATATTCTCTCTCCCACTAAAAAATAATTAACATTCTAGCATTTTGTTTAGAGTAAAATTTGAAATCCATGATGGAACTGACAAGAACATGAGAGTTCCTCAGATTTGGGGATAAAATGGGAAACCAGAGGGTGAAGTGAGCTCTGCTGCTCACTCCTGCCGGAGAAGTACCTGCCACTGACAAAAATTGACTTTGCTTGTTTATGTTTGTTCCCTATTCTGCTCATTAAATTAATAAGTTCTGTGTGGAAAAGGACAAGTTGCTAAAAAAGGCAATGAGAGTGCCATTAAAGATTGGGTGAGCAGTAATGTGGGAGTGGTAAATCATCTCCAAAGAAATGATTTTACAGGTGACCTGAGAGATGAGATGGTATAAGACAGACAGGCAAAGCAAGAATGGGAATACACAGAGAGAACCACAACTATGGAGGCCTGTGTTGAGGAAGGAGTTGATTCGTTAGAGGAACTAGAAGAAACCCAGTGTAAATAAACCTCTGACATGAAAAAAAGCAGGTTGTATACAGGCTGGTTATGTAATCTTGAGTCAAACCCATACAGTGCAGAGTGCTGGTTATTATGAGGAGTTTCCATTTATAATACACTCACAGATGCTTTTCACCAGAGAGGTAACATAATTATTTATTTTCATATGATTTAATAAAAGTAAATAAATAAATAAATAAAATTATGGCTTAGTGCTCTTTTTGTTCACGTGTGTTTAATCTATCAATACTTACCATAATAGAAATTAAAATTAAGAACACAATTCTATATATCCTAATTTGTTTTAAAATAAAAATGTAAAAACACTTAAACCTTATATTTTAATGAAAATTAATTATATAGGGAGAGGGAGTGAAGTTGAGTGGGAGAATGGGTGGAGGGAGGGTCATTGGTGAGACAAAAAAATAAATAATTGTATACATATATCTTTAAAAAATTAATTTCAGTGAGAATAGTATCATTGTTTCACACTTTTACAAACCTATTTAAAGGTTGATTGAATAAAAGATAGTTGGATTCTCATATAAGTATGTGATTGGACCTTTAATTTCAGGCAAGATTAAAAATTAGGTAGCCTGTAGAAAACTCTGAGATACAGTCATTAGAGAATGATAGCAAAAAAGAAACACTAAGAAAAGTTTTATCACAAAAGTTTTAACTTTTGTTGACCACCTGACAGGGTCTTGGGCAGATCCGCTCTCCACCAACCCTTGCCATGAGGGTCACTGGCCACACCCTGAGAACCGCTATTCCAGCTGAGGCACCCACAGGTTCAACTGGAATTTAAAGATCTCAACAATCTTATTCTTCTAAATGTACCCTCTGCTTGTCAAAATTTTCCACCAAGACAAGTATCACCTAAGTCTATTGTACTTTGAGGGAATGTGAAATTTAGAACAGGACCCACCCTATGGCCACAGAACACAGAGTTGAAGTTAATTTGAAGCATGTTGTCCCTGGATAAAACACAAATAAGCAGCCAGGTGACTATCCTGAAGGGGTGTAACTCTGCATAGCACATAAGCTACAGACAATAAAGAGGCCAGAGGCTGAGATTTCAGACAGCTGAGTTAGAGACTGCCCCACCTCCTGATGATTTTCAGAATGGAGAGTGAGAGAAGCATCGCAAGCCAGTGTATTAAAGCTTCAGGGACATTGGTAAATACTTGCAGCAAAGATATGATTGGTGTTGCGTTGAGGTTTCACGAGAGACAGACAGCATCACTACAGGTGCAGTCTTGCATCTGGAATTATTATAGTGAAGGAGAGAGACTACCTCTCTGGTGGAAGTAGCAAAGCTTTATTGTTCAAGACCACCTTTTATAGTTGGCTGGTCACGTACACACTATTAATTAACAAGCAAAGCATTCATACTATTT
>CAUYTI010120926.1:0-18376 GCA_963575145.1 Galago senegalensis | reverse complement strand
TGGTCGTCCACTCTTCCAAGCTGCAGTTTAAATAGCACCTCGTCCCACAGACTTTCTCAGATGTGGCAGGACACTGGGCAGCCCGTCTACCACAGCATCTGCTTGTGTGGATGGTTCATGTTCTTTACAGGAATTACCACTGTCTGTCTTTTTTGTTGTTGTTGTATTTGGGGGGATTCATTGAGGTTACAAGAAACAGGGTTGCACTGATTGTATTTGTTAGGTAAAGTCCCTCTTATAATTGTGTTTTGTCCCCAAAAGGTGTGCCACACATCGCGAACCCACTCCCTCCCTCTTTGCTCTCTCTGCTCTTCCCTTCTCCCTTCCCCTCCCTCCTTGCCTATCTCTGCTATTCATTTCCCCCCATCCTCCCTCCTTCTGTCTCTCTGCACTCCACTTCCACCTCCCCCCCCAGCATGTACTAGGTTGTTAAATGTCCTCATATCAAAATTGAGTACATAGGATTCATGCTTCTCCACTCTTGTGATGCTTTACTAAGAATATCGTGTTCCACATCCATCCAGGTTAATACTCAGGATGTAAAGTCTGTCTTTTTAATGGATGTATAGTATTCCATGGTATACATACACCACAGCTTGTTAGAATCAGAAAAAAACTTCGAATAGCAAAGACATTACTCAGGAACAAAAACAAAGTAGGAGGAATTACGTTACCAGACTTCAGACTGTATTACAAATCGATAGTGATCAAAACAGCATGGTACTGGCACAAAAACAGACAGGTAGATATATGGAACAGATTAGAGAGCCAAGAGATGAATCCAGCTACCTACCGATATCTGATCTTTGACAAGCCAATTAAAAATATTGAGTAGGGAAAAGATTCCCTATTTAACAAATGGTGCCAGGCTAACTGGATGGCAACCTGTAGAAGACTGAAACTAGACCCACACCTTTCACCATTAACTAAGTTAGACTCTCACTGGATTAAAGATTTAAACTTAAGATATGAAACTATGAAAATACTAGAAGAAAGCGTAGGGACAACACTTGAAGAAATCGGCTTGGGCAAAAATTTTATGAGGAGGACCCCTTGGACAATCGAAGCAATGTCAAAAATACACTTTTGGGACCGGATCAAACTAAAGAGCTTCTGCACAGCCAAGAACGCAGTAAATAAAGTGGGTAGACAGCCCTCAGAATGGGAGAAGATATTTACTGGTTATGTCTCCGACAAAGGTTTAATAACCAGAGTCCACAGAGAACTCAAACATATTAGCAAGAAGAAAAAAACAAGTGATCCCATCTCAGGGTGGACAGGGACTTGAATAGAAATTTCTCTAAAGAAGAGAGGCGCATGGCCTACAGATACATGAAAAAATGCTCTCCATCCTTAATCATTAGAGAAATAGAAATCAAAACTACTTTAAGGTACCACCTAACCCCAGTAAGATTAGCCCATATCACAAAATCCCAAAACCAGAGATGTTGGCATGGATGTGGAGAAAAGGGAACATTTCTACACTGCTAGTGGGAATGCAAATTAATTTGTTCCTTTTGGAAAGACATCTGGAGAACACTGAGAGAACTAAAAATAGACCTGCCATTTGATCCTGCAATTCCGTTATTAGGTATATATCCAGAAGACCAAAAATTGAATTACAACAAAGATATTTGTATCAGAATGTTTATTGCAGCCTAATTCGTAATTGCTAGGTCATGGAAGAAGCTCAAATGCCCATTGACCCACGAATGGATCAATAAATTGTGGTACATGTACACCATGGAATACTATGCAGCCCTAAAGAAGGATGGAGACTTTACCTCCTTCATGTTCATATGGATGGAATTAGAAAATGTTCTTCAGGAATGTCATAACCTAATTATAGCCTTAGAATATAGGAAGGGGGTGGGAGAGGGGAGGTGAGGGGGGTGGATGGGGGAGGGAGGGAGATTGGTGGGGTCACCTCTATGGTTTCTTTACAAGGGTACAAGTGAATCTTCCTAAAAGCAGGGTATGAAAGTTTTACTCAATAACTAAGAAAATGACATGAAGGTTATGTTAACCAGTTTTATGGGAGTATTTCAGAATGTATATGAAAACAGCACACTGTACCCCATGATTGCATTAAAGTACACAGTTATGCTATAAGAAATTTTTTTAAAAGCCAGGTAGCAGGAAGTGTTGGCAAGAATATGGAGAAACTGGAATCCTCATACAGCATTGATGGGAAGATGAATTGGGCAAGCCACTTTGGAAAACATTCACACAGTTCTTCAAATGATTAACATGGAGTTACCATATGACCTAACAATTGTACTTCCCGTTAAGATATACCCAAGACAAATGAAAACCAGATGTCCACATTGAATCTTGCACATAAATGTTTATAATAGCCTTATTCATAATCCCCCAAAGGTGGAAACAACCCAAATGTCTGCCAGCAGATGAACTGATCAACAAAATGTGGTACGTCTGTATGACGGGATGTACTCTGCCAAAGAAAGGAATGAGTAGCAGTACATACTACAACAAGAGTGGACCTTGGAAACATTTTGCTAAGTGAAAGGAGCTAGTCACAGAAGACCACATACTATGTGAATGGGAATTCATAGGAAAGTTCAGAATAGGGACAAGGACAGAAGTAGATTTGTAGGTCCTCAGTGGGGGGATGCAAGGAGGTGGAGACATTGGGAGGTCAATAGATAAAAGACACAGGGATTCTTCTTGAGGTGATGAAAATGTTCTAAAATGGGCCGTGGTCATGGTCACACATGCCTGTGAATGAATATACTGGACACTGTTGGGTGGTGCCCTGTAAATGGGTGAATTGTACAGCAAGGGATTCTATCTCATCAGTCTCCCTCTGCTCTCATACCCTTCGGAGACTCACATTGGGATACCTTCCCTAAACACTATTTTCAACATCTTGCTTCCTTGCCGATTGGGCCTCTTTTTTTTTTTTTTTTTTTTTTGAGACAGAGCCTCAAGCTGTCCCCCTAGGTAGAATGCCGAGACATTACAGCTCACAGCAACCTCCAACTCCTGGGCTCCAGCGAGTCTCCTGCCTCCGCCTCCCAAGTAGCTGGGACCACAGGTGCCCACCACAACGCCCAGCTATTTTTCGGTTGCAGCTGTCATTGTCGTTTGGCGAGTCCAGGCTGGGGATTCGAACCCGCCACCTTAGGTGTACATGGCTGGCGCCTTAGCCGGTTGAGCTATAGGCGCCGAGCCACAATTGGGCCTCTTAAGAGTTCATAAAGATGTATTGATTCAGCTAACAGATGTCGAGTATCTACTGTCCTAAGTAAAGTGGGAACTACATGCACAAACTTTCCTTCAGCTTCAAGTCTCAGTTCCTTTTCTACCTGGAAGGCTCATTCACGTGGCTCACCCAGCCGACTCATCTCCCATCCATCTCAGTGACAGACCTCTGCTCTGCCCCTCACAACCTTCCTCCTCTACGCTACTGCTCAGTGTGGACAATGCCTTGTTATCCAAAATTAGAATAAGTCCCACATGCTCACGCTCTTGAAAACAAAAGAATCATTTAAATTCACTCCATGATGTCCGAGACTGGCTGGAGACCCTTTTGGCTGATGATAGTTCAGTGAGGTGGTGGCACTGGAGCTGGGAGTTCTGCGAGGGACAAATATGGAAAGAGAGAAACTCAGAGGGAGGTTTGGCTTTTTTCTCATTTGCAGGGGACCAGCCCTGCCAAAGTGATGACCTAACTTTTGCATCTTTTCTGGGCACAAACTGTGTTTCTTCTGGCTAGGACGCCTTCTCTCCCTCTTTCTGTCTTCCTATTCTTCATTCAAAGCTTGCCTCCTCTAGGGATCTCCCTTTGATTTTCCCCACCCCTTCCCTGCTTCTCGTCCTGCCCTATCCTCACCCTGCTTTTATTATTTATTTATTTATCTTCTTTCTTTTCTTTTTCTTTTTTTTTTTTTTTTAGACAGTCTCACTTTATCACTCTGGGGTGGAGTGCTATGGCATCATAGCTCCCAGCACCTCAAACTCTGGGGCTCAAGCGAGCCTCTTGCCTCAGCCTCCTGAGTAGGTGGGACTACAGGTATCCACCACAATGCCCAGCTATTTTTGGAGACGGGGTCTCCCTCTGGCTCAGGCTGGTCTCCAACCCCTGAGCTCAGATGATCCACCCGCCTTGGCCACCTGAGTGCTGGGATTACAGGCATGAGCCACTGCCTCTGTCCCCGGCTTTTATTTTGGATTAAATGGAACTTCGGTAAATGTGACTGTCTGATGGTTGGCCAAAAATCTCCTCAAGGCTCAAGTTTTAACTTTTGCAAGACTTTGTACTCAAACAGCTGTTGGGGCACTAAACTACAATTCCTTTTGTTTTTTCTGTGTCTTATTTTGTTTCTTCTTGGCAAGGGGACACTTTGTTCGAATAGCTATCATAGCGATTGCATAGAATTTCGTGTTAGGAAATTGTAGGAATTCCAGTTCTGCTACTAACTTGATATGTGGCTTTAGGCAAGACTTCGGACTTCACCGTGGCTGAAGTTCCTTGGCTGTAAAATAAAGGGCAAGAGCTCTAATAGTCTCCCAGGTGCCCAAGTTCTGACGTTGGTCTACAGTGCCATCTGGTGGCTAACTTGAGAATTTCACCTGATGGTTATGAGTTGGAATTTTCTAGGAGGAAGGCTACTTTCCAGAAGCACCAGCAATGACAAGGGCATTTTCTCAGCCGAATAATGACCTTTCCTCAAATTCTTGAACTTCGTTTCATCCTTTCCATTAGCTTGAAAGCTTCTTGTTTTCCATTCGTAATTCCTACTCAGGCGGAGTCGACCCAACCACAGGGATTTTTATATCATTAAGGCCACTCTAAGATATACCCAGAGGATAAGATAGCTCGTGCTTTCCTGTTTTCACACAGCTCCATAATTCTAGTTAGGCAGAAATTGGCTCCAAGTTAATTTATTCAAAGCGTGATTGCTTTAATTTCTTAAAGCTTTCATGAGAAAATATTTACATCTTTAAATAAAACGAACCCTAACATAGGGCAATTCTTAATTCAAATCTATTAATTGCAAAAAATTTGAATAAGGGTGGAATTTGAGACGTCTCTGCAGTAGAAAAAATTAATACACGGTGTTCTCTCTGTGGCAACTTCAAATCAGAAGTAAATTCTATGTTTAGTCCTACCATCAGACATTACATACTATAAGATTTCCACTCAGGTTAAGTCTCTAATACCTGGCATTTAATACTACAGTATTAATGATGAACGTATCCTAATATATCACTAATCCAGAAATATGTACATTGTAAGAATAACTTTTGGGGATATAATGGCCAGCTTAAAGGAATAACTTTTTTTTTTTTTTTGCAGTTTTTGACTGGGGCCAGGTTTGAACCCGCCACCTCTGTTATATGGGGCTGGTACCCTACTCCTTTGAACCACAGGTGCTCTCCAGGAATAACTTTTTAGTAGTAGAATTTTAGGTGTACAAAGATTTGATGGGGACTCGGCACCTGCAACTCAGCATCTGGGACTCCAGCCACATACACCAGAGCTGGTGGGTTCGAATCCAGCCTGGGCCTGCTAAACAACAATGAGAACTAGAACCAAAAAATAGCCAGGCTTTGTGGTGGGCGCCTGTAGTCCCAGCTACTAGGGAGGCAGAGGAAAGACAATTGCTTAAGCCTAAGAGTTTGAGGTTGCTATGAGCTGTGATGCAATAGCACTCTACCAAGGGTGACATAGTGGGACTCTGTCTCTAATAATAATAATAATAATATTCTGATGGGGAGCTACTTTGCAGTTTCATGACTTTTGTGTCCACCTTCTGATTAGCACACTTGTGACTGAGATGCCAGTGACACCTGAGGATCATAGAACAGTTGAAGCTGTTCAGTACCTTGACTGTGGAAGTGGATGCACAAACCCACACAGATGGCAAAAAGTGTGGAACTTAATACACACACAAGTACAAGTGAGGGAATCTTAACAAAATGAGTATGTTCTATCAATATCAATATCCTAGTTGTGATATTGTAGTGTGATTTTGCAAAAACGTTACCATTGGAGGAAATTGGGCAAAGCATAAGAGGCCTGTCTATTATTTCATATGACTACATGGGAATTCACAATTATCTCAAGTTTTTAAATTAAAACAGGGAGAGCTTAATTTATTTGAGGGAGAGGTGGTAATAAAATAGAAGCTTCTTTGAAGAAGTGACATCTAAGCCAAGACATGAAGGTAAAGGGAACAGCAGAATGCACCAAGGCCCTAAGCAGCAAACAGCTCGGTGAATCCATTTGACTAAACAGAGTCCAATGAGGCTGGAGGCTTATCCTGAGCCCAAGTGGTGTTGGGAGGGCAATGGGTCATTGTGATGATTTGACCTTCTGCCTGTGAATAAAGGGAGGTCACGAAAGGTTTGAAGCTGAAGAGGTGTATGCTCTTCTGTGGACTTTGGGCACACAGAGTGGGTCGGAAGGCTGCAAGAAGAGACACACAGAGGCTTGTTGGGCTGTGTGGCATCAAGGTAGGAGAAGAATTTCAATATCGCTCAAGAAAGAGATTCAAGTCATGAAGTTCCTTCTGGACTCATTGAGAGGGCACAAGCAGAAGAAAATTACATCTCAGGCTGGACTTATTTATATATCAAAGACTTGTTTTGATTGTTAACCTTTTGGCTCAGCAGAAACTAGGAAAACAACTGAAAATCCTGGTTGAGGACTGTAAGAAACAAAATCCATAAGTCATCTCACCAACTGGGTAACTGCCTTTGATTTCCTTGTTTTGGTTACACTCTGGAAACCACATGCTTATCCAGTATTGCCAGCCATGGGGTGGAGGGAGAGGGGACTTGGGGTTACCCTTATAATCCAACAGGTGCATGGCTGGAATCTCACCATCGCCTGACTTGCTAGTGTGCCTGTAACAAATGCCTTTTTAATTTAAAGTAATACGTGGCTTCATACTTAAATGGCAGCTGGTTGGGATTGCATGTCTTGCTTTTAGCCAACTTAAAATGAAGAAAGTCAGGCCACATAACCTGAAGGACAGGAAATAAGTTAAGCATGAAGCCCAGGACCCAGCCCTTCATCAAGCAGACCAGAGTTATGAGAGGTGGAGGGAAACCTGAGCAAGAGTGAGACCCCATCTCGACTAAAAATAGAAAAACTAGCCAGGCGTGGTGGCAGGTGCCTGTAATCCCAGCTATTCGGGAGGCTGAGGCAGCAGGATCACTTGAACCCAGGAGTTTGAAGTTGCAGTGTCTCAAAGCAGAACAAAAGAACCACGACATATAGAATTTCTTGAAGTCTTTAAGTAAGTCAAATCTCTCAATCTAATTATCCAGAAAATCACTATTCTTCACAAATTTCTATGAAGTTAAAATCGCTAAATGAGGAATGTTCATTCTGTGAGAACTGTGCCTTTGGTTATCTCACAAACATATAAACTGCCCAAAAAGTAGGTGAAACAGAGCAGAGAGAGATCAAGCTAGAGGTTAGGGCACACAGACCACAGGAATTCAGTGAGATTCTTAAGAAAGCCTTGCTTTTTGGTTTGTTTCAAGATACAATAAGAACTGTCAGCAAAAGGGACTCTGGAAATAGATGATCTGATTCTAAGTCTCCAGTATGGTCTCTTATGCTCTGTTCGCCTATTGAGAATGGCTGCACAGTAGCATTCAGACTAGATTGCATTACCTAGCAATCTCCCTCTGTTAACAGGCTTTCCTCCTTACTCTGGTGGCCAGCTGGGAAAGAGTGAATCTTCAGTATCAACCAGGGGAGCAAATATTACATCGGCAAACCACTTTCTGAAATGTTGCACACAGCTAGAGAATCATAAGCACAAACAGGATTTTAAGCACTATTGTTACAGAAACTGCAGAGCACTCCCCTTACCCTCAGCGTAGCTAACTTTAAGCTAGGATTCTACATGCAAATGCCTATAATGGGCAGGTGATGTAAACACATGAAGCAGGAGGGGTGTATCCTTGGGTGTGGTGGGAGGTGTGGCCAAGTGGGGAATGTGTGTCTCATATGTAGGGGCAATGCCAGCAGTGATGGTCTTCTGGGAAAGCAGGCCCAGTAGCAGATCTTCTGATTTTGCAAAATACAAGCTGTATTTATTTTTTTAAGAGAAAGGGTCTTACTCTGTCATCCAGGCTGAAGTACAGTATCCTGATCATAGCTCACTGTAGCCTCGAACTGGGATCAAGCAATCCTCTCCCCTCAGCCTCCCAAGTAGCTGGGACCAAAGAAGCACACTGCCATACCCAGCTAATTTTTTATTTATTTATGTATTTATTTTGCAGTTTTTGACAGGGGCTGGGTTTGAACCTACCACCTCCGGTATACGGGGCCAGCACCCTACTCCTTTGAGCCACAGGCACCGCCCATGTATTTTAAATTTTGTAGAGAGTCTCACTGTATTGCCCAAGCTGGACTTCAACTTCTGGCCTCAAGCAATTCTCCCCACTGGGGCTCCCAAAGTGCTGGGATTCTAGGCATGAGCCATGATTCTCAGCTTCAACCAGTATTTTTATATGACATCCTGTGGTATTTAAATGTTTCTGACTAATTCTCATTTTTAAAACACGGCCCAGGCAAGCAGCATGTATACAAACAGCATCCGACCAGCAGGCTGCCAGTTCCTGTCTACAAATTAAATTGCTTTTCACATTATCCACCTTTCTCCTCTTCCTCCCTCCCCAGGAGTTAAGTGGGAAGCCAGGAGCTGCCTCTACAGTCTGTTCTGAGCTTGTTTTGTGGTTTTCATTTTTTAATTCAAGTTGAACCCTCAAACCGTCCATTTAGGCTATCTCTAGTTGAGGCATCTTGAGAAACTGCCAGGTGACGGAGAACACAATCTGAAGCTCTCCATTTCCTTTTCATTTCTGTTTATTTCAGCAGTGGAGTCAGAGCAGCGATTATGTTGTTACAGTAACAGCCACTTCTGTTGCAAGGCAAAGAAAGGAGGAGAGGATGAGAGAAGCCCGGACAAAAGAGAGGAACAGGCTGTCTACTGTAATCACCAGGTTAGTGCTTTGAGCAAGAGAAATGGACTAGCTCTTGCTCTTAAAGACTCATAGCTTTGAAACTACCCAAAGAACTTTACATGAGAGTGAAACAACACCTAGAATGTTTCCGCTTCATGGCAGCGATTGATTTTGCAAATTGATCTGTTGATAGAACCAGAATTGTGTGAGGGCCCGGGCAATGTAGCAGATGCTGTTGACCATCCAGCCCAAATCATTGCCACGCTCCTTCCTTGCTCAGAGTGTTGACTTTGTTTAGATACGTACTCCTCCTTCCAACTGGTAAATCCTAACTGGGTGAGGACAGTCATAGTGGTTCCTTGGTTAGGGTGATGATACATCCTTGAGCTTTGAGCACCCTTCACTAGTGCTGGGTTCAGGGCAAACACCTAGCCCAGCTGGTTACTGAAGTATGAGGGATGTGGAAGCACATGAGGAAGGATTTATCACTATTGATTAGTTGCAGCATAAAAAGACATGGTCCCTCCTCTTCCTCGGGATGTTGCCATGGGTGGTGGCGACACCTGGAACTCCAGCAACCATCTTACAACCATGAGAGAAGTCAGTGTAAGGACAAATCTGAAATGCTGGTGGCAGAGTAGGGAGACAGAAAGGCCCTCATCCCTGAAGATGTGTTTGAGTCGCTGAATTAAGTGGAACTAAATAGGCCCGAGTTCCTCCCTCCTCTGGAGTTCTTGGATATGAGATGATAAATCTTTTTATCTTTTATGCCAATTCAAGTTGAGCACTTTCTGTTACTAACAGCAAAAAGTATCCTAACCAATAATAGTTTTCACTCCTAAAAGTCTACAAAAATAATCTTTTTCCATCTATAGTCCTGTGGAATCATTCATTCTTCATGTTCATTAGTTTAATGTGTCCAATCACAAAGATTGCCACTGATTCCCTTGGGCCAGAGTCCAGTTTGTTTAGGAAAAGCCCTTGTGCCATAGTTTGGTTTCTTTGGACTCTGAAACCAAAGTCAGAAACATTTAAATACAAACAACTGGGTCCAGTTTGTTTACGAAAAGCCCTTGTGCCATAGTTTGGTTTCTTTGGACTCTCCAAATATCATGTTGAAATTTAATCCCCAGTGTTGGAGGTGGAGGCCTAATGGGAGGAGTTTAGGTCATGGGGGTGGATCCCTCAAGGATAGATTAATGCCCTCTGGGAGGTGTAGAGGGAGGGGGGATGAGTTCTTGCTCTATTGGTCCCTTTGAGAGCTGATTGTTGAAAACAAACAAACAAAAAAGGCAGGCACCTTCTTCCCCACCCCTTGCTTCCTCTCTTGCCAGGGGATCTCTGCACATGCCAGGTGTGCTTTGCTTTCAGCCTAAAGCCCTCACTAGAAGCAGGCACTGGCAGCATGCTCCTTGTACAGCTGGCAGAACTGTAAGCCAGATAAGCCACTTTTCTTTATAAATTACCCAGCCCCGGGTATTTCTTTGTGGCAACACAAACAGACTGAGATGCCTTGTTTCTGAGGCAGGAGTACAAATACACCACCCCACATGTACATCCACATAAACACACATGTAAAGGTAGGTGCAAAGCAACATAGAGTGGGTTCTCTCCATGTAAGTAAATACCTGGAAAATATTTTATCTTTCTTGAGTTCAATTTTAGAAATTAAAGATGATATACAATCTGCAAAACATGATCTCTAGTGCAGCCTCTTATTTTCAGATGGAAAATGGATGAGATCATAAAGGAGGCATACTGGGGCAGCACCTGTGGCTCAAAGGAGTAGGGCACTGGTCTCATATGCCAGAGGTGGTGGGTTCGAACCTGGCCTCAGCCAAAAACTGCAAAAAGTAAAAAAGACAAAAAGAAAGCATACCGTCTATGGACTACATTTTTCTGGCATTCAGTATTCAGAATGAGACATGGGGCAGGACAACGTCATATTAAATGTGTGCATCTATTGTCTGGGAGTCTTTCAGTCATGTCAGGCCTACAACCCACCAGTTCCAAATTGGTTCTCTCCTAGAATTTAATCTTGTAATAGCTGACTTGGCAAGCACTGGCCTACCAAATATCTGTCCTCTTCTTATTCTTTTTAAGAGAAACATGTTTTATTGTCTGGGGTTGTTTGTTTGATGTGGAAGGGGTGATGAGGTAGTAGTTTCCCCAGCTGAAAAATGATGCTAGAAGTGGTCGTGTGACACAGTTATAACCAAAAGAAGAAAAAGGCTGAAGATTACTGAGAAAAGTTGGCTTTCTTGATATAGACCCACCCCTTTCTGTTTCCCTTTCCTTTTTCTGAATGAAGCTTGGGTGTGTTGGCTGGGGCTTATTATGAAGGGAAATTTAAGAAAACCACAAAGATCTTAGCTATGAATCCTTGGATCACTGCCAGCCCCTAGACATGAAGGAAAATTAAGCTTCCATTTTCTTTTTTCTTTTCTTTTTTTTTTTTTTTTTGAAGTTTTTGGCCAGAGCTGGGTTTGAACTCACCACCTCTGGCATATGGGGCTGGCGCCCTACTCTTTTGAGCCACAGGCACCATTCATCTTCCATTTTCTTTAAGCCAGGGATATTTTGTTTGATTACATGTATCCAAATGCAATTTTTAATCAGTATAGATACAACTGACAGCCAAAAGGCCCCATGTTCCTGGAGAGGGCTCTAGGTTGTCAATCATCAATATAAATCAATAGGGAAATCCCTTATTTGAAAGTAATAAACTAAAATAATATCAGAGAGGATTTTTACATTTTAAGATAAAAAAACCTCTCAGAGCTAAATAAATTAGAAGGCAAAAGATAACTTTTAAGAATATGAACCAGCATTTTGTTATCATTCCCAAAGTATATTTTTAATATTTAAATACTTCTTCCAAGATAAGCTAAAGAATCCAGACAATACTCTGAGATAAGATGAGGTATAATTGCACTGTCAGGAAGTAGAAGGACTAAAATTCTCTCATTGTCTTCCTTAGGGCTATTTGAGTTTCCTTTGGATTTTGATACATCCCTAGGCATTGGTCAGGTGACCCTCTCAGTTCACCATGGTAACAATGTAGTCCTTTGTCTATCTGGTCATATGTTACAGAACATATGTGGACCCAGTAGAGTGGAAGAAAAGGTGGGCGGGGGTGGGGGAATAGGGAGAAGTCTTATCTGGTCTTATCTGGGTCTCATTTAAGGTAATTAATTGGAAGATTCAAAGCCCTGAGAGGTGAAGCTAGGAGCCTTTCAGTACGCAGGATAAACACTATTCTTTTGCTTTGGAAATGCCAATAGTTCATCCTTGTGGATCTCCCTTGAAGAGTTATTTCATATTGTCAGCATAAAGCAGCCCTGGCTGAGGAAGTGAATAAGGCAATTCCCACATTCTACTTAAATTATTCCTCGCACATGTAAGCTCAGTTACAGTGCTCTGTGATGATCAAATACCCCCCAGTAGGAACTGAAAGGTGGGCATTTTGAGGCTGGAAAATTGTACTGTGCTGCTTGAAATGCCTGTTTAGTGTGTTACCAAACCTCTCATCATAAGCAAAGATTGCCAAATTACCCAGAGCAACCCACCCTGTAGCACTTTAAAAAAAAAAAAATACTGTTTTTAAAAGAAAAAATGTGAAGGCTGGTATGGCTTTCTTCCATTTTGGATTCTTCTCTCCTCCTGATTATCCTGCTTTGCTGAAACAATTTCTAAATATTGCCCCTTTTAAAAGCAATCTCCTCACCATGCTGTACTGTGTACATACATGGCCTGTGTGCTATGGAGAACAGCCACCAGGTTCCTGTTCTTCCAGGGCCCCAGGGACTAACTGGTCTATAGAGTAGGAATGGGGAGGTGTCAAAGGGGAAATTCTTTGGGGGGGGGAGGAAGGAAAGGCAGAGATCTGTTATTTGTGGTCAACCACATCTTTAAACTTGTCAGTTTTGATAGGGTCCCACTATTTTACTCCCATGTTTCCAAAGTAGAATCCTAAAAAACATATTTCCCAGCTTCCCTTGCAGCCGGATGCAGGGGTGTGATTTAGGTTCCACCAATCAGACACACTCATTCAAGACTCTGACCGGGAGTGAGTCCCTGGTGCAAGAGGCTTCTGGGGCATCCTGCCATGGAGACAGGCTGTAGCACAGGCAGCCAAACAGAATGCCCGCTCAGGCAGCTCTGCAGAGTGCCTCTAGGGGGAGCCATCTCTCAACCCCATCAGTGGCACAGCTCTGGGCAATGGACCTGTAAGTTTAGGCTTGAGCCCATTTCTTCAGTTTTCCTTTTCTAATATCACAGACTTCTCCATTTCTACTTAAGCTACCCAAGGCGGATGCTTTTACTTGCAGCTAAAAGTTACCTGACCCAATAGGCATACACAGATACATGATGTAACTCCACTTACAAATAAGTTCTAGGAAGTTCTGCTTGTAGGGAAGACTGTATCGCTCAAATAAAAAGAATGTAATTATGACCTAGGCTTGGCATGGGGGAACCCTGCAAAAGTGAGGAGGTTTGGGGGAGTCGTTCCTATATCTCAGTCATAACTCATGGGTGAAAGTGATTGCTCCCATGTTCATTGCAGTATTTAAAAAGAGAGAGAGAGATTTTTGAGCATGGTGGCTCATACCTGTAATCCTAGCACTCTGGGAGGCTGAGGCAGGTGGATCATCTGAGCTCAAGAGTTTCAGACCAGCCTGACCAGTCTCTACAAAAAATAGAAAAACTAGCTGGGCATTATGGTGGGTGCTTATAGTCCTAGCGACTTGGGAGGCTGAGGCAAGGGGATTGCTTAAGTCCAGGAGTTTGAGATTGCTGTGAGCTATGATGTTATAGCACTCTACCCAGGCCCACAGAGTGAGACTCTGTCTCAAAATAAATAAGTAAATAAATAAAAAAAATTAAAGAGAGAGATTGCTGCTAAAACGTGGGATCATGTACATTTACTTTTATGAGATAACAAAATAAGTAATAGCCTAATGGTGTTATTCTGGGAGCATTGCTTCGTGTTCAGGAACCTTTTCTCTCTGCATGAAGTGCCACATTAGAGAAAGCTTCCCCTGGGTCTGGAAGATTTTTTTCATCAAGATGAATGTCCTACTGGAAGGCAAATCCTTCTAAGAGGACACACCTTCATCACAGGCTGCATGGGGGCTTTAGTTGACAGAACTCAGGACTAAGCTCTTAAGAGGTGCAGGAAGGCCCCAGGATAGAGAACGGGCCCCAGGGAGGAAGGTGGTGACAATGAAAGCACGTTGCATGGATCTCCCCAGGTCTGGCTTTGTTGTGAATCACGGCTTTCAAAGACATCAGAAAGGACACCTCACCTCTTCTGGAGCTCATAGACTATCAAAATAAGAGCAAGATAAAGAAATCTCTTTAAGGTTTCAAATGTTATTTCACTAGATGAAGAGAATCTAAACATATGGCAAGAAGCTTAAAAATCTGTTAATGTGCAAATGTCATGATAAAAATGGAACCCGTGAGTGTTAACAAACTGCCAGGCCACATTCTCTGAAAATGGAAGGAAATCTCTTGAATTCTTCTTCTCCTTTTGCCATGGAGCTAACTAAATCTGGCACTGGGGACTACTTCTCCCAAGCTGGTAATGAAATTTTTAAGAAAAAGTGCTACTTGTTAGGCTTAAATACACTGAAAGGGAGGTTTAAAATGAGATAATGCAGGAAATATGGTGACTGTGGACATTTAGATCTCAGTTCCATCTACTAGGCGACTTTGGACAAGTCACCTGACCGAGATCTCTAGTTATCTCTTTCCTCAACTATCAAACGGGAATAATTCTCAGCTTAAAGGGCAATTACGAAGAGTATATCAATAATATCAGCAAAAATACGAGTCATAGTAGGGGCTGAAGATAAGGCTTCAGTGATGGATGGGCCAGCCTCCATCTTCAACCTGGCCCATCTGACGGTCACTATAAAGTGAGTAC
The DNA here is from genome assembly GCA_963575145.1 of Galago senegalensis. Taxonomy (NCBI): domain Eukaryota; kingdom Metazoa; phylum Chordata; class Mammalia; order Primates; family Galagidae; genus Galago; species Galago senegalensis. Next base: position 3,492 of record CAUYTI010120926.1, on the reverse strand, counting down.
AAACTCCCAGCAGTAGCCTCTAGTAAGTCACTACAAGGATTCAGTAAGTGGCCTTCAGAAGGGAGAGCTAGAAAATGCAGCCTGACTTCGCCAGCGAGTGCCCAAGTCCATTATCAAGCTGTTGGATAATAATACTATCCTCTCATTTGGCATGGAAATAAAAGGACCACCTGCCCTTATGGACAACTTGTTTAAGCTTTTATTGTGAATGGTAACAGCTTGGGGCCTTCAATCTAATCAACAAATAGCCTAGCTATAAAAAGCATTAATTTGGAAGACTCTGTTGGAACAATTGTTCACAGAAAACAAGTTCAAATCAGAAGATGCTGCTTGAAACTCGTGAAGTTAGTCAAGGTTGAAAGATACAGAAACAGTTCAGTATTTTGCACAAAGGAAATCTTGATGATCCAGTAGAACCGATGTTTGCAGAATGCAATCTCTTAAGGGTTTTATTTTTCTCCTTTGAGAGAGATGGTCATTGGTATTTTTCACTCGTCTGGGCATTTCTTCTCCTTGAGAACCTGGAGCAGAGAATCTACCAACTCAAAAAACATTAGAAAAAGTAAGGCAAAAATAGCAATACTGAAGTCTGTAAATCCCTTCCCAACAAACCTATCAGTGTCACTCGAGAGCTTGTTAAAAAGTCAAATTCTTGGGTCAACCCCAGACCTACTGAATCAGGGGTGGAGTGCTGCGATTTGCTCTCACAAACCCAGCAGATGATTCTGAGCATGTAGAATTTGAGAGCCACAGTTGTGACTGGAGGGAGAAATTAACTTCCACTTTTTTTTTTTTAAGCTACTGCATTTTGGGGTCTTTTTGTTATGTCAGCTTAATTTAAACTCTGGTTACTCAGGTATATTTTAACCAATGTTGGGAATTAACTGTATTATCCATAGGAATTTATTTCTTGAGTAGCAGCTGAGAAAGGGGACTCAAAGAATGTAAGATTTGAATTTTTAATTTGCTTATGTTGACAATGCCTCATGACAACAATCAAAGCTAGTTTCTGAGTTACACAATCACTCATTACAAACCTACAACTGTAAATGGCAGTCGTGTGGGCAACTTGGGAAATTTGGGGTTCTGCCAACTCTAAATTTATTATGGTTTGCTTGTTGTCACTGCTGCTCAAATTAACTAAGACTGAAGAAGGAACGAGTGGTTAAGATTTTAAAATACTTCTCTGTTCCCACGGAATACTCTTCACTTGCTGAGATGAGGAAACACTTTGCATCCAGCCTAGAACTTGTTACTCTTCTCAAGGTTCTCTGACTATTCAGATTTCCCAATTTCCAGACCAGACAATTCTTTCTAATAAGGGAACTACTGGTGTTCTTGAGAAGATTATACACTCTGTTTTGACCAAGCACTCAACTGTTTTTGACCAAGCACTAATGAGCCCAGGAGCCAGGACCTGGGGTTCAGTTCCCACACATGCCAATTAGCTTGGCTTTCCTCTAGGAGGCCAGGCTGCACCGCTGAGTGCTGCCAGCCCACCTGAAAATGCCACCACCCATCCTGCCTTACGAACCACTGGTCATAAAAGGAGCCAGAATGAAAGGTATGGGAAGTTCCCCATTGGCTCAAAATATTGAACATGAAGGTTCTGGCTCTAGGGAATGGAAGTTAAATGAAAAGAACAAAGAGGGGCATGGAGCCTGGGAAGGTCAAGGGCCTGGGAGGTGAAGGGCTCCATGTTTGGGGCGGGAGGAGCTGTAAGTGAGGTGAGGGTTTCACTCTGCTCCTTCACAGAAACTGTCAGGGTAATCAAAGGGTTATTAGTTATTCTTGATTGTGTGTTGCTTCTCCTATATTTGGAGCTTTCTTTGGAGTATTTCAAATATTAACAAAATCTTCCTACTCTCTGGACTGATTCGGTGGGACCATGAGAGCAGTCCCCATGAGTGAGGGGCTCAACTACAACTTGGATTTTGCCTTAGAAGTGAAAACAATGTAACCTAAAGATTTGTACCCTCCTATTAGTTTGGAATTTTAAGAAAAGGGAAGACAAACTTAGACATTCACTTCTTTTCCATAACAGCCTCTGGAACTCATTCCCGGCCCCCTGTCTTCATGTCGTGTGGGCAACTTGGGAAGGGGAGTTAATTTGAGTTTCTGCTGATTCGAAAAAGGAAATAAAGGAAGTAAAATAAATAAAAGGAAAAATAATAAGGCTGCAAAGAAGAGTGGACTGGATGCCAGTTACAAAGGGAACCCAAAGGCCAGCTTACACCTTCAGTGAAACCCAGAACAATGCACAGTCACGACCAGAATTCTGAGGGAGGCCCGAGAGCCAACCTGAATAGCATTTCAAATTACTGGAACCCTGAGCCAAAACTTCCATTAATTGCAGAATGGCACTAAATGATTTGTGAGGAGGGTACAGTTAAAAGAAGGATTAAAGTTCACCTTGAACTTTATTGCCCATAATTGCAATGAAAGTTTTGGAGCCTATTTACCATGATACAGTAGTCTAGATGGCACGTTGCACAACTATTTTATGAATTAAGTAAATATCTTTGTCTTAAAATCATAAGAAATGCTTAGAGTTTCTAACTACAGCTCTGGGAGCATTGGCAACAGAACTTGATGTTTTATTACTAAAATAGGAGAGGAGAGCATATGTGGATAGTTTTTAATTTTAAGAAAATTCCTGCAGCCTCTGAAAACGGCTGCTAATTCTGGCAGTGCTCAGCTAGGTTATTAAACTCTCTGTAACACTGGGAGATACATAGTTTCTAATGGAGCTATTCTCTTGGCATTCCCTCTCTTCCAATAAGATAATTATAAGATATTTTCAATTTTCTTAACGATGGACCTTCATTGAGCTAGAATTTCTAATGCAAGAGGAGTGATAAAATGTTTTGGTCACTGAAAGACAAGCTAGCGGTGAAGTTTGTTTTGTTTTGTTTTTTCTCCCACATTACTGGAGAAGATGTCCAAAAGAATAGTACCAATGTATGTAATAGCTCCTTATTCAGCTTCAGGTGGAACGAAATGGGATGGGCTTTCTAACCTTAAAGATAAAACTAATGCATACAAAGAGTCGAAAAGCAAGACCTGGTAATAAAAAGATGATCTTTTTCTGCTCACATGGGATGAGAATTGTTCCTTTAAACAGATAGTCTTTTCTTTCTTTCTTTCTTTTTTTTTTTTTTTGGCCGGGGCTGGGTTTGAACCCGCCACCTCGGGCATATAGGGCCAGCGCCCTACCCTTTTAAGCCACAGGCACCGCCCCAAACAGTCTTCACCACTGCCCAACCAACCCATCCTGTGAGAAGTACCGCCACTCAGAGACCTTTCTGCTATGTTTTCATAATCACCTTTGAAGCTTACAGAATATTCTTCTGGGCTCGGCGCCTATAGCTCAACCGGCTAAGGCGCCAGCCACGTACACCTAAGGTGGCGGGTTCAAATCCCCAGCCCAGACCCGCCAAACAACAATGACGGCTGCAACCAAAAAATAGCCGGGCGTTGTGGCGGGCGCCT